>JAKSZP010018737.1:0-96511 GCA_022478985.1 Massospora cicadina | reverse complement strand
TTGGCCATCTGTACGTCATACTGCAATCTATGACCTGTGGTTGGTTGGACTTAGGGTTTAAAACCGCACAAGTAACAGACGCCACTGCACAGTTGCGCACAGAGGCTGATTTTCCAGAGAGTCAATGGGTGGTGAAAATAAAGCTCATGCTCTGGACCAAATCTAACCAAATTTTTTCACTTTTGGCTTTATCCCCACATTGATGATACGTGAAGTCCTAGAGCACCATCTCTTGGTTGGGCTTAAAAACTATGGTGAACTTCACTCTTTTGAAATGCAGCGCTATATGATTATGCCAGAGCTTCAAGCGGGAAAAGCAATTGCAGTGATCACCCCAACTGTGGTCATCGTGAAAGATCTAACTCAGATTCCCACCGCTGTTATTTATAGTTATGGGCAAGACTCCCACCCGTTCCATATTACAGTGGATAGAGCACCCCCTATCTGCACCTATTGTCAGGATTTTGGCCATAAAGCACACATCTTCCCTTCCATAGTAGGCACCACTCAGCATGAAATTCACCCAGATGCAATGGGAAGCGCTAACTCCCATAATGAACCTGCCTTTGGCACTGATGCCACCTTCCCATGTGTTGCTCAGGGGTTTTATATTCAGGTTATACCTGTGTTCCCACAAGAGTGCAAGAAGGCCAAATAGGCCTGTAGAGCATCAGCAAGAAAGAAGCTTTTGCAGCGTCTGTGATCCCGCCTGCCCAGACCCAGGCCAACATTGAGCCATTTTCAGCCAAAGCGGCACATGATTCTGTCCACCAATCAAATTGGACCTCCCAACCTGTGGAACAGCTGTTTGAGTTGGGTTCACTTGTGCAAGTTTACTGCACACCTATCAAAACTGTATCTCCTAACCCAACCCTCCCCATGTTTTTGTCAACCTCTGAGGGTGCACTGCAGGAGTACCTCAATAAAAACTCTTGATTGAAGTCAAAACCAAATTCAAATAAACTAATAAAACAAAGGAACCCCTTAAGAGCAGCTACTCGGTGTCACAAGGCACATGTGCTTCCATCAAAGCGGCTGTTGAAAAAGCTGCACAGGAAGGGCAAGGGGCCATTCCCAATTCATTAAGGTGCAAGGGGGGCTCCTACACAATAGGGACATTGAACATTGCTGGACTCAAGGCATCGCCTTCCCGGGTAAAAAATCTGAGTTTCCTAAAAAATAATTTACCTGTGGACATCCTGGCAATTCAGGAATCCCACTATCCACACGACGCCAAGGACACATGGGCAACCATGCTCCTCCCCTCCCTTTCTTTTTTGGTCATTGCACTGTGGGGTGCTTATACATGCGACCTGTAGCTTTAAATTTATATTTAAACATTTGTATCTTGATGGTCATGTGCTGGTCATGTCCTTTTATGGGACGATGAAGTTCACTCTATTGTTAATGTTTGCGCCCTGACTTGTGTGTGGGCTTTCCACAATTTCCTATCAGCCATAATTTCCCTTCCACTTCAACCTGATTCCTTTGTGGTAGAAAACCTGAACTTATGGGCCAACCCAGCCACCAAAAGCTTGCCTTCAACGCCTACTCCCCCATAGGGAAGCATCGGACTCCACATCCAGAAAGCCACTTTGGGCTTTTTGATACCCTCCCCAAGAATGCGCCGTTGCTACCCAACATGCCCCATCCCCATGTGCACAATGGCCAGCTGTGGTTTATGGCTCACATTGACTTCATTTTTCCCCGTTGAACTTTTGCCCCCAGATTGCGCTCTTTACAATGACAAAAGCTGATTTCTCTGACCATAGAATGGTGTGGTATCCTCTACTTTGTCAAGCCCAGTGGCACAGGTGCCGAAGTGGGTCAAACTTTGCCTGACCAAAATTATGTTGCCTGTGTTTTCAACATGGGTGGACACCAAAAACTTTAGCACTGTAGTTTCCACTGTGGGATCCGCCAATGGATGCCACAATAATATTTTAAAACGAGATATTTTACTTTTATTAAAAGTATAAAATAATACTTATTAAGGTTTTTTTTTGTTTTTTATTTAACAGGCAGGGCAAAACCAGAAAAGGTCCCTTTGTCAATACTAGCTTTTCCTATTTAAACTAGTTCGATTTTTGAGACCAGGGTATGAGGCAAAAGAATGCAAAGCTCAGTCTTCCAAATCAAGGAATGATCTTTTCACCATGGATACTCATTTCATCAATATCTATAATACTATTTGTTGATTGGGTAGGAAATGGGCCAATCATAATAGCAGAATCAGGAATACTGATACTTCCAACATTTTTTTCCTAGTTCAAAAAGGAGAATGTCTGACAACCACACCATTCTGTGCTGATCCACTTTCTTTCTGGTCAGCATTCAAAGCAAACATCATCCTTCAATTATGCCACATCTCGTCTCAGTGATCTTGGGCTGCCTCAGCAGTCATTAAGCTAACACTTGTGGAAGTGGAACACCTGGAGTCTAATGTCCCCACTACAGAGTACAGCCCAGATTGGGGTCATAAATTGGCAGAAGCGTCCGCTCGTCATGCGCTGGTAAGATAACACAAAGATTGTGTTTGTGTCCAGTAATGGGAAAAATATCACATCAGGTGATATGTGCTCCACATATTTTTTCTACAAATTATTCAACCCATGACAGAGCTTGGCTTGCACACAAGTGAGGCAGCTAGACAAATCAGTTGTAAACACTTCAGCTGAAGTGGCAAAGTTTGAGACTTTTACTTCAGGTTATAAGTACAAACCAGTTGAACCTGCTGCAATTGATGAGTTTCTGAATGGCGCAAATATCCGCACCATTTCCCATTATCCGTAGCTAATGAGTTTAATCACTCATGACAAACTCTGGTATGCTGTTTGCGGTGCACTGCACAGGAAGTGCCAGGTTCAAATGAAATTCTGTATGAGTTATATAAGAATTTTAATTATTTCTCCTCATTGATGCTTGCCTTAATAATCAAATGTCTTTTAGAGAAGCTTCTCCTTTCTGGGGGCCAAGAGACCTATATGATAACGCTGAATAAGAAGGGGGATAAGAACTTTTCTTTCTCGTTGCAAACACTTTTGCAACCTATTCAATTCAAGACTAAATCTAGTTTGATAATCTCACAGAGGAGATTAGTCTGCGCCCATGTCTGGGAGCAGTTGGGCAAGCAAGGCAAGAGGAGCAGGCAGAAGGCCCGCGGCCTCCAACATTCAAAAACGCCCTGGAGAATCCGGCGGAATAGACAAAAATCTCAAAAAACTGGCAGTCACAATTTACCCGGAGATACTTGCGTGGCAAGCACGATGCAACCAGTACATCAACACGCCACACTCCCAGCCACTTTTGTCAGTGGAATTTGGAGTCCGTGTGTATCTGGACATCCAAAAAATGGCCTTATGGGAAAAATTTTGTGAAGATGTACACTAAATTTTCCCAACCGCGGTGTACGTTATACCTCACTCCATGTCATGCGGTTGGCTGGACCTAGGTTTCAAAAGCAAAATAGCAGTAGACGAGGCTGCATCAGTGCGCATAGTGGTCAACCTCCTCGAAGGGCAATGGGTCATCAAAACCAAATGCACCAGATGGACAAAATCAAACCAAATTTTCCTCACATTTGACTTTTTGCCTACTACGGTAAAACGTGACATTTTGGAGCAACACCTGAAAGATGGTCTCGCCATATACAGCGAAATACAATCTTTTGAAATGCAACATTTCATGCTTATGCCACACCTGTGCACTGGCAAAGCCATTGCAGTTCTGACCCCAACTGAGGAGATCGTGAAGGACCCAACCCAGATCCCGCACTCCACCTTTATTGACATCGCAGGGCATACCGCCCACCCATTCTGGGTAACCGTGGACAGCGCGCCCCTCATTTGCACCTACTGTGACGCGTTCAGCCATAAGGCACATGCATGCCCCATCAAGGAGGGCATCACATTCTAAGAGCACCCCTCGGCAGCCATGGCCAGTGGAGAGGCGCACTACAAACCAACTGCAAGCACCAAGGAGGCTTTCCCGTGGGGAGCACAAGGCTGCTACCTATTGGTAAAGCCCATCTCCCCGCAGGAGCAGAAGAAGGCCAAGCAGGCCCATAGGGCCATGGCCAAGGAAGCGTCCAAGGCCACCACCACCATCCCACACTCACAACGCCAGGAGGACATGGAGACCTTCGCAGTGGAAGTGACTTGGGAATCCATCACCCAATCAGATTGGGAGGCCCATGCCGAGCGGGCCACTCAATCCAAGGATCCAATGGGAGAATCGATCTCACCCAATTGCTGCACCCAAGCTCCGGTTGAAACTGACTTGGGACCTATCCCAACTAATAAAATTTTTTTGACCCACTTGACAGTGCACCAAACTTATCTGCACCGTAAAAAATTCGTCCGACGTCAGGAAAACAAAAAGTGAAGGCCAAAGCCAACGTGACTCTTTCTGCAAAAATTAACAAAAACCCCAATAGCGTTGCTGCTAACACCCGCACTGCTGTGAAAGCTCATGGGGACCTTGAAGAGGCTGGTGGGCCCGGGGGCCCACCCCCTCGCACCTAAGGTGCAATGGGGGAAACCTTCACTCTAGGGACGCTGAATATCGCCAGACTTAAGGCCTCCCCATCCTGGGCTGGGAAACTGAGTTTTTTACAACACAATTTACCCGTGGATTTCCTGGCCATCCAGGAGTCCCACTGTCCACGAGGTTCTGAGGAAGCTTGGAAAACAATGCTCCTCCCATCCCTATCCTTTTGGTCAAAGCACTGTGGGGTGCTAATTTGGAAAAATAATTTTTTCAAATTCACATCCTCAGAAACATTCCTAAATGGCTGAGTGCTCATCATCACCTTCTCATGGGCCGACGTTATGCATGCAATCATCAATATCTACACCCCAAACGGTGCACATGAGCATCGGGAATTTTTCTTGTCATTCAAATCCCTCCCACTACCCCCTGATTCTTTCCTAGTTGGCAACATGAACTGTTGGCTAACCTCACTGACGGACCAGTGGCCACCCTCACCCCACGCCCCACAGGTTCACGTAGAACTACGCGTTCTAAAAGCCACCCTTGGGTTAATGGATGCGCTGCCATGACATGCCCCGCTGCTTGAAAATATGACGCATCCCCACATCCACAATGGCCAATTAAGGTCCATGACCCGCATTGACCTTATTCTAATGCCGGCGAAATTCCAACCCCACATCTCCCACTTCAAAACAACGAAAATGAAATTCTCCGACCACTGACTGGTCTCAATAACCTACCACTTACCCGTCACAGTTGCAAAGGCCCCACAGTGGTGCAAAATCCGCCCCCCCGAGCTCACGTCGCCAGGATTTTCCACATGGGTGGAAGAGGCAACTTTGGCAAAATCGTTTGTTGCACCATTTTGCGTGGACCCCATTTCCACATGGGCAACTTTTAAAGAGGACACCATCCACCGCTATCGCCATCTCTCCTCCAGATGCTCACGAGCCACATTGGCAGTTATCTTGCATGCTCTGGCAGAATTGGCCCACTTGGAGTCCAACATTCCAGCCACAGGATACAGCCCTTCATGGGGCCAGAAGTGGGCGGAGGCAGCCGCCCACCTCAACGCACTCAAAAGGCAACATAAACATTGGGTTTGTGTCCAATACAGGGCCACACGCATCACTAAAGGTGACAAGTGCACCGCATACTTCTTTAAAAAAAATTTTGCGCCACGCCAGAGTGTGGCCTGCACACAGGTGCGAAGATCAGATAATTCCATTACAGACACATCGGCCAAAGTGGCAATCAAAATGCAGAAATATTACTCCAAGTTATACTGAGCCAAACCAATTCAGCTGGCCAAAATGGCAGAATTTCTCGACCAAGCTCATATCTGCACCATTTTCTGATACCCGGAAATAATGAATTTAATTACTCTGAACGAATTATGGACAGCCATTCGCGGTGCACCAAACTGAAAATGCCCAGGCCCAGATGGCATTCCATATGAGTTCTACAAAAAATATTTCAAATATATATCCCCATTGCTGCTAGCCTCACTTAACCAAAGCCTGTTGGAAATGCGCCTCCTACCAGGAGGACATGAGGCCTTTACTGTCACACTCTTCAAGAAAGGGGATAAGCTTGACTTAGCCAACTGGCGCCCCATTTCTCTAACAAACACAGACACCAAATTTTTAACAAAAATCATGGCTAACCTTTTAGGGACTGTAGCATCTGCCACCATCTCCCCAGAACAATTTGGCTTCATCCCCAGAAGGTCGATTTGGGATAATGTGCACTCTGTGGCTAATGTATGTCAGTCCACAGCCTCTGGGGCACTTGTATTCTTGGACCAACAAAAGGCCTATGATAGAGTAAACTGGGAATACCTTAGGGCCTGCCTCCATCAATTCCGCCTACCCCCCGCTTCATAAACTGGGTGATGCTGCTCACGGAATCTGCGACAATGGCAGTGCGTGGCCCAGGCTTCCTAATGGAAGTAGTCCAACCTCAAAGGGGCCTGCGACAAGGGGACCCCTCAGCCCACTCTTATACAACTTCAGCCTTGACCCACTACTGCGAAATGTGAATGCCCAACTCACTGGGGTCCATGTGCCAGGCCAAACCCCAGTCAAGATGATGGCATTTGCAGATGATTGCGTGGTGGGGGTGTCTAATAACAAAGATGCACGCGCGCTTGAAGCCCTCATCCAGGAATATTCCCAGGTAAGCAACGCGGCACTGAACGCCTCCAAAACTGAAATCATCCTCCTTGGTCAGTTTCAGAACTGCTGGCCCCAGCAATTAGTTCCCAACCCAGCCCATCTGCTCGCCCACGTCCACGCCTTACTAACTCACCACACACCGCTCCATTGGTGCTCCCCTTCGTGCCACGTCCTACCATAGGACCGGTGTGCCATCTGGGCGTGTGGATGGAGGCAGGCGGATATGCATCAGCAGTAATGGAGTGCCGTATACTGGACAACGTACACAAAGCAAATCGCCTCTCTCAGAGCCCACCCTACTACCCTCACTGGCAGGGTTGTTCTTGCCAACTCTATGCTTCTATCCAAAGTCTGGTTTGGAGCCCACGCCATCCCCTTCTCCCCAAGCTTCTTCAAATCCCTGTATGCTTTGCTGCAAGGATAGCTTTGGTCAGGTCGCCCTCCACCAGTACGGCTAGAGGTCATGTTTGGCCCTCATCATCGAGGTGGCATGGGCCTGCTTGAATTCAAAGCCCATGCTGCCAAGATCCTGGGCACCTGGATCGCGGCCGTCACCACTCCTACACTCCCATCCCAACACTGGTCCCACGCAGCCCGCTCCAACTTCTCCCGAGCCTTGGGCCTCAACAATCCATCAAACCCCCACTCCCTGATGAAATACCTCGCATCACACACATCGGCCACAGGTCCTCACGGGACTAAAACCCACTACAAACGAATCCTACTCTCCATGCGAAGTGCAGAGTGGAGAATTCGTATTAGTGGACATACAACCCGAAGAGGCCGCCCCTCTCCTCAGTTCACACAAGAGGTACAGGGGCTACCCATCCATGATGGCGTGATCCCCATTCTACCCCATGTCCTATCCAGGGTGGACTACCTGGACATGATGGACATCCCTTATTCCACTGAGACCCAAAAGACTATCTGGAAATACGCACACCATCCTCTGTTGCAGCCTCAAGTCCGCTCCCATGTGTGGCGCTGCCTGAGGCGGGTGTATCATACAGCTGAGCGCTCTAACGCTTTACACTCATCCTGTGTCATGTGCGGCCAGTATGGAACGCTGTTCCACCGGCTGGAGAAGTGCTCCACCTCTAAAGTGATATGGCGCGAAGTCCAACGTCTACTGGGCCAGGATCAAACGCATCCCTTCAGTCTGTCAAGAGATATGTTTGCTTCATCAATGGCCTCCCCCTTCCACCCTCCCTCCATGCTCTGGTGGTTGCAATCGCCATGTGGACTATCCACACGATTGTCTTGGATGCCATCGCTGGCTCCATCCCCACCCTCCCAGAAGCTGTCCACAGATTCCGGTCTCATTTGGTGGACCACTTTCAAGCGTGGATGTTTGGATACCTCCCACCGCGTCGCCGACAGCTGGTCTCCTCCTGGTTCCCAGTCTGGTTCATCAAATCAGACCCCTTCCTCCACACGTGCTCAATAGTGGCTACGGCACCTTCACACGTTCCCTCCCTCCCCATAAGTGGCGTTCCCGCTGGCAACAAGAGATAGCATCTCTTCTCTGGGGTGCCTCCCCTGATACTAAGTTTATCTTTCCTGAGTCATATTTGGAAGTGTCCGTCCCATGGTCGGCCTTCCCCACAATAAATTAAAAGAAGGGGGATAAGATAAACTTGGAGAACTGGCGCCCAATCTCACTTACTAATACAGATACTAAATTACTTACTAAAAATATGGCAATTGACTAGGGGTAGTTGCCTCTTCTAATTTCCTCTGAGCAGTTCGGTTTTATTCTCAAACAGTCAATATAATACAACATTCACACCGTGGACAATGTCTGACAATATCCAGCTATTAGGTTGCTTGTGTTCTTAGACCAACAAAACGCTTATGATAGGGTCAACTGGGAATAACTCAAAGCTTGCCTTCACACATTCCACCTCTCCCACCGGTTCATAAATTGGGTGATGTTGCTACGATATCTGACACAATGGCAGTGCGTGACCCTGGTTTCCTCACTGATGTGGTTCACCTTCAAAGGAGTATTCGCCAAGAAGACCCATTATGTCCATTATTATACAACTTCAGCCTCAACCCACTTTTACGCAAAATGAATTCACGCCTTGCTGATGTCCATGTGCAAGGCCAAGCACCTGTTAGGATGCTGTAATTTGCTTATGATTGTGTTGTCTGGGTGTCTGATAACTATGATGCACGCGCGCTGAAGGCAACTATCAGGTTTTGTCCAGGGTCGTAATGCTGCCCTTAATGCCTTCAAAGCTGAAATCATTCTCCTTGGCTGATAATAAACCCGCTGGTCACTGGCGTCCCTTAATTAGACTTCTACGGCGGCTAGGTCTCTGATTCTCTTGCCCCAGCCACCCCATTCCGCCCCTCTTTTACTCTCTTTTGTATCAAGGCCCATTGCTGTTCTGGTGCACTATTTAAGAATGTGGCTAGAGGCAGGAGGGTACAACTCATTGGTAATGGAACACTCACATCCTAGACAATGTCTCAAAGCGCATCGCCTCTCTCAGAGCCCACCAGACTACCCTCACAAGCTGTGTAGTGCTTGTCACCTCTATGCTCCTGTCAAAAAGTCTGGTTTGTGGCCCATGCCATCACTTTTTCCCCCTCTTTCTTCAACTCTTTGTATGACCTCCTACAAGTGTGGCTTTGGTTAGGCCGCCCTCCCCCTGTGCGCCTGGATGTCATGTTTGGCCCTCGCCATAGTGGTGATATGGGCCTGCTCAACTACAAGGCCCATGCTGCCAATGTACTTGGCACCTGGATCGCTGCAGTCACCAGCCCCACACTCTCAGGCCAACACTGGTCATGAACGGCCCACTCCATTTTGCCTGCGCCCTTTACCTCCGCATTCCTAACCACCCCCATTCTCTGCTTAACTATCTGGCCTCTCATCCCTATATCACAGGCCCACATGGGAAGCCGCCCCACTTCAAACAAAGTCTTCTCTCTATGTGGAGCGCTGAGTGAATAATCAGCATCAGTGGCCACCCCGCCAAGAGGGGCCGCCCTACTACCTGTTTCAAGTAACAAGTCCGTGGGCAAGTCATTTTAAACAACCTGGTACCCTAATGTCCCCTCATCATTGCCCGTGTGGACTACCTTGGCAAGCTGGACATCCTGTACTCTTAAAAAACAAAAAGGATATTTGGCGGTACACACATCATCCTCTGTTACAGCCACAGATTATGCTCATGTGTGTAGATGCTTGAGAAAAATGTATACCACACGACTGAGCAGTCCAATGCCTCTCAAACTTTGTGCAGTGTATGCAGTCAATATGAATCTTTAGTCCAACACTTGGAAGATTGCCCATCATCACAAGCAAACTGCCGGGATGTTATGCATCTCTTTTGTCAGGAGTGAGTGCAGACTTTCAGCCTGTCTAATAAATATTTTCGCCTTTTTCATGACTCTCCCTATCCACCCTTCTCTGCACCTTAATTATATCAATTGCGTTATGAACGATCCACACTATTGTCTTTATAGCTCTTTTTTGCAATACCCCAACCCTCCGTGTAGCTGTACATCACTTCTACTCTCAGTTTATGGATCACTTACAAGCTTGGTTGTTTGGCCACCTGCCATCCTGCCACTGCTGGTTGGTGTCATCCAGGTTCCCCATCAGGTTCCTCTCATCGGACCCTTTCCTTCATTTATTCTCAGTTCTGGCCCAGGCCTCTTCCGCCGCTCCCCCTCTTCCTTCCACTGGTGGTCCTGCTGGCAACATGAGGTTGCTTCAGCCCATATGGGGTGCCCTTATGGTATCTTAGTGTTATTTTTTGCTTTTTATTGGAAGTGTCCGTCCCATTGTTGTCCTTCACCAAAATAAAATTTATAAGTTTATATTTATAAATTGGATATAACTACTTCCTATCCTTTACATTGGTACCAATAACTCCTGAGTGTTTTGATGGCTTACAGGATATGTTTCCATTGCATTATACGATTGGCCCCATTCAGGATTTATATGGAAGAGAATTTATTAATCCCATCCCTATTAGCATGCAAAGTTAACAAAGACAGCATCAGAGAGCTTTATAAGGTGTTAAGAAGGTTAGCGCAAAAATTATTAAGTTCAGTCAGACGCAATGACAAATGTGGGCAAAATGCCTTTAAGATAAGCCAGTCAGTGAATGAATCCCGCCAACCTTTTCCACTTTTAAGATTTATAATTTATTTTTGTACTAACATACTGCATAGAACCACGTGGAGAAAATTGGATTCCTTCCGGGAAGGACCATATATTATTACCTACAAGTGTGGAGATTTAAACTCAATTAAGTCTCTAAAAACTGGAGTTACTATCAACCACATACATAACTTATGCTTGCATTAGTTACCCCTACAAATTCTTGAGGGGGATGTTGGATACTATGGTATCAGGCATAATAAGAAGAGTAATGAACAGGTGAGCCCTTTAGTAGAATCTTCAATAATCCTATTCAATGATTTTAATAATCCCCAATTTTTTATTTTATAGATAAATTACCTAGTTGTAATACATTAACTGGTACTAGAAGGTCCTTTCATGTTTGATTCAAGGCCTCATTTCTCAACAAAATAAAAATCACTAAACTAACAGAATCATGGGAGATAAGGAAACTATATCAAATAGTTTACAGGGCTACAGATTGAGCAGTGCCCTCAAAAGGGTATTAATCTAAAATCAGCAGGAAGTTTGACTTTAATACCACAAAGTTTCATCTGAATTGGGTTATTCAGAGCACATTTCTTACCTATAAAATATATGCTACAAATGAATTCACAAACCTGGAAAAAGATAACCAATTAATAGCCTTGATTCAAATTGCCCCCCCTTTTATTAATTAAATTGTTCATTTTCCATACTAAGATTGTATTGTTAAAAAAACATATAAAAGCACAAAAGCTATTTTTTAATAAAGTGAGCATTTTATTCTAGAATCATCGTTTTGGTGACTTTACTACAATAAACACCTTTGCCTCTTACCATAGAATGAATATCCTATTTGTAGGAACCTAAGTGAGACTTGGCCACCATAATCTAGGTATGATACTTGCAAAAGTCTTAGATTTAAACCAATTATTGACCTTCAGGCTTCTTGAAAATAGCACCATTAAACCGCCTATAAACAGAATCCCTACAATGCCTAAAAATAAATATTTACGATATAAATTAGGTATTAATTGTATTTATTTCAGTAAAAAAGTTGGTACTATTTAAAGTACCAGGGGAAAATCAGGATATTGATGAGTAATAGGCGTATAACATGCATGAGTGTGGAAGTAGATTCAAGAATGTGAGGGTGTGAGGGTGTGATGGCATAGTCTAGGTTCAGAGTTGAAGTATATCACGATTCATTATCATAGGCTGGACTGAGATCAAATAATAGTAACATGGTTAAGTGGTTGCCATTATCTGCCACTAAGTAGCTAATAGATAGTAAGATATAACAAGTGGTATAATGTGTTTAATTAGGTAACTAGATGAATTAACACTGAATAAAACCATGGGCTTAACAGTGAGAGGATATTAAACTGGTTCAATCATTCTTCCATATCTAATTTAATAGTAAAACTAACAGAAAAATCTATCTGGGATTTTGCTTGGTTTTGAACCTGGTAATATTATAGGGAATCGCTTAGTGCTTAGAGAATATAATATTATTGATGATTATGGTCTTTATACCCCAATAAACCACCAATTGATAATTAATAAAAACAAATAATATATATTTTGGAATCCCAAAGTCAAAGCTTCTCTTAAATTAGAGCTATATTCAACACTTTTTATAAAGCTTCACCCCAAAAAAACCAAGTGAACACCCATCTTGGTTATAAAGCAGTTTTAGCCACATTTAATTGCTTTTATACTTTATAAAACATCTGTAAATAACCCTTTAATTATTGTATTTTGGAAAAACCAATCCCTTTACAGTACATTGGGCAATGAATGGACTTTAAATCATTTTACCTTATATCCTCCTTGGTCCTAATTTATTTTAAAACTAATTTCTTATGCCATTACAATATATGTTTCAGTTTTTGGAGCTTGAAATCATTATCAACTTGGTTTCTAGCATTATTTTTCTCAATGTTCTATAAAATAATGTTAGGCTGAAGAAATTTTTATGATAGCTTATACAGGTTACTGTAATATTATAGTAGCTTTGATTTGGAGTTACAGATCTCTAAATTTGACATATTCTTAATTATTCAAGGTGGGTTGACCTTGGGACAAATATACCACACCAAGAATGTTTTCTAGATATTACAGGTTTTGAACTCAAACCCTGCACTAGGGGTGGAAGCAGTTTTACCCGCTCAGCTAACCACCCTTTAAATTTGACATATTCTAAAAATTTCTTGACTATATACATAAAAAGCAAATATTTTTAGTTCATGTCATTTTAATTATAGGTTTTGTATATTTTAAAACCACTTTCTGATTCTCTAAGACTTAAGTCATATTTATGACTTAATAAGCTAATGTCATGTCCCATGGCATATGTTGGTGTAAATCACAGGAATAATCATAATGTGGTTAAGGCAAATGGTGTGAAGTTGGATACCTTGCCTGACTTAAAACAAACCTTTAACCAATGCTGAGTAAGAGCAAACATGTTCAAATTAGTACTAAAGGGTCGCGTGATGAGGTTGACAGAATTACATCAATGGCTCTAAAATTACAAGTCATAAAATTAACAAAAATGGGTTGTTACGTTTAATTTTGAAACAAGTATTAAGTAATTTATTATATACAATATTAAATACTGCGACCTTTGTCTTTTATTTACAATCCAAGTTCATACATAATTCTGTTACAATAATACCATTGGTGATAGCTTTGTTTATCAGTTCAAAATTTTTGGTGTTAAAGCAAAACAACCTGTTCCAATCATTAAAGTCTTTTTTATTAGTTGCTGATAAGCCAACCTTATTGTTGGTCTTCTTCCTACAAATATATTCTCTATTAAAAATCAGATGAGTTTTTCTGATTTTTGGATGCAGTGATCCTTAAGGATGCATCCAACGTTATAGGCAATTTATCATCTATTATTTTGTTAGTACTAGTGTACCCAACCCAAAAGGAAGTCATCCACACATCCTAAATTACATCATGCTAAACAAAAGGATTATTAGATTAAAATCCTAGCAAGTTACTGTGGCATTAGCTTAAGTATATATTCTAGAGGGGGAAGGGGGTTGGGGGGATTTTCATCTGGCGTTGGCTTCAGGTGGCAGGAAAAGGTGGACAAAAGGGGGTTTGGTGCATCTACAGCATGCAGAAGAAAGAGAAAAAGGTGAGGGTTCTCATCATAAAGCAAGTGGTGTGCATTGCCTTGACATATTGGGAGAGTTTTTATTTAGAAAAAGTCATAAGGTTGGGCACACATGTAATGATTTATTTCTTGGCAGGTTTGGGAGCTGTTGGGGTCATAAAGTGAAGATCTCGCCACATTGATGCATACACAACCAGCTTCAAAAACTTGTTCTTCGATATCTAATCTGAAATCCTTGTGGAAATCTATATGGAAGCTAGGTAAAGGAAAAACTTCACAAAGTGGCAAGATCCCCATATGAAGGGCATATGGAGGATGGAGTTGGTGGGTGTCAGACATTTGCCCTCTCAGCTGCAAGGGAAAAATGTCCTGGGTCAAAATCAGCTGAAACGTGGAAATGTTGGTCATTTACAAGTTTGCGATGAACCAAAAGGTAATTTCAATAATTATAATGAAAGAATTGACCAAAAGACCCTGGTCAAATTCTTGGTGGAACCCCACAAATTGTGGTGACTCCATTTCAAATCCTGCATGGGCAATAAACCAAAAATTGAATGGTTGGATTACTCTGATCATGTGATGGACTTTGTGGTGACCATTGAAAGATACTTCCTCAGCCACAAATGAGTCCTTCAAAGCACCTACGCAGGGACCCCCTTATATAGGCTTGGCAGGGGTCCCCCAAGATCATATAATTTTATCTATGGGGTATGAGTTGAAGTTCACAGAATTGTTACCTCATGGGTACATTTTGCCCAATCATAATTCCCCTTACATTGTTCCACTAACATGAAGTGAGTATCCCAAGTACTGATATGATTTTCCCCCATATTTCCTAATTTTGGCTAGGCTAGGCTATTCCAAACATTTCCTTGAATTCCCCTTGACCCTCAAAATACTTTAAATACTGAATGGTTAGATGTCAAGAAAGGTCGTTTTTTTATTGCATTAATAGTAAGATGTATAAAAACCATTTTTTATTAGTGCTTTATATTTAATTTTAATTTACAAGCTTCTGTGGAATCCATCAGGTGATAAGCACCAGAGAATATATATTAACTGAATTACTACAAAATGGTCCTCATTACAGGGGATCCCTAAATAACAAGAATAGTTGCTCTTGAGAAGCAACTCACCAGAGCCTTATCCCGTCTTGAAGATCTGGAACAGCACCCTTTAAAACTCCCTCTAAAAGACAAGTACACCCCTGGGGAATGGATTATTGCTTCATTTTATATCTATATGAACCTATTATGCATGACGCCACTGTTAAGCAAAGAATTTGACACATCCTTTCATGCTTAAGCTTCATAGCGCAAGAGATGATGGTTCCTTACTTGGACCCTTTGCATACTTGGGAAGAGGTGAAGGAGGCTCTTTTGGCTAACTTTGGATCAAAGCAGAGTCTACACAGGGAAAAACAGCCCTTTATGCGCCTTAGCATGTATAAAGGTGAATCGCCTATTGCTTTTTCTAAACGATTTTGCCTCTCTGCGCAAAGGGTATCCACATCTAACATGCTCACCCTTGATAATGTTATCGCCGCCATATTATCTGGGTTATCTTCTCAGCCCTCTCTAGCTAGACATATCATCTCAGTGAAATGCAACTTTAAAAACATCCGCAACATTAAAGAGGCTTTGTTAGGTGTGGCCAAGTTTCATTTATGTGCCACAAAAAATGAAGCTGAGGTGAAAACTTCAGCTAAAACCATTGAGGAGCATCCGCTGTTGAACAGTTGAGAGTGAGCTCACCTTAGCCCATCATCCATGCAAAACCTGTTCCATCAGTGCGACTTAAAAAGGATACCACTCCTTCTTATGAATCATAGACCTGTACAGTAGTAAAAACCATACGCCCGCACAAGCTCACAAAAGCTGCTGTGTCTTCCCCTCCACCCAAGCTGGCAAATTCGTGCTCTAAGGCTATTCAATCTCCTGTGGCCTTCCCCCTACCTCCATCGCAGCCTTGCCCATTGTTGAAAATACCCTTGGGGAAGAATCTGAGGGGGTTATGATGACATTGGTTACTATATATTGAAAGCCCCCACAGAATTAGAGGTTACTGATCATTTGGACGCTGGAGAAGTAGATGAGACCACCATAACTGAGAAAACGTACTCAGCCAAATTTTAGGGTGTCCAAAAGTTATTGACACTGACAGTGATGGTGACCAATTTGTAGCTGACCTGATTCAACCTCTTCAGCGGGTGCATCTCATGAAGTCCATCTTGCATAAATACCCTGAGACTGCTAAAAAGCTAACTTCCACTTTCCGGCTCAAGGAGGTCTTAGCTTTAACGCCTAACTTTAGAGGCACACTTACTAAGGTTGTAATGGTCATTCAATAGGTCCAAATAATGGTCATCATTGGCACTGGATCCCCAATTAACGTGAGATAAACTAAGCTTATTAAGAAGATAAAGCCAGCTCCTGATTGTAGTACATGCAAGAATTTGGAGCCTCTGTCCCAAATATTATCCGTGCAATTGTAGAGTGATTTTCTCTTCCTATTTGAATTGGGAAACTTATTTTATCAGTCCCTGCTGTGGCTTTAGATAACAACGCATATTATATGCTCATTGGCGCTCAATCTATTATTGAGTATGAGGGAATAATTAATATGAAGCAAGGTTACCTCTCAATATCAACTATGAAGTCCCATTAGTCTTATCAAATAAAGAACCTACCAAGCACGAATACTTTTGAGTAATCAAATACCCCCTATCAGCTATACCTTTGCCTTATACCACTTCTGGGAGCAACACAAAGAAATTGCCCAATTCAGTGGATGCTAGGTAATACATTCCTTTCTATGTTGCAGAAGAGGTATTGATTAATCCTGGTGAACAACGAATGGTCGACACAAAAGTCACGCTTCAAATCCCACGCCACTGTTTGTTGCACCTCGTTAGTATTGAGGGCTTTAGTCCCTTGGAACCTCGAGTATTAACTGGAATTCTTGACCCAGCTTACCAAAGGCCTAATAATCTGCTTTTGGGAAACCTCACCTCAAAGGACATAGTTGTAAAAAACACCATGAGATTGGTAGGGGTTTGTTAGTCCCAGTAGAGGACATTGAACAAATTCACTCCATTGGCTCTATGATGAATATGGGCCTGCCAACGGATAACCTGGTATGCACCTTACCCAACGTTTAGATCTCGGATGAGCTGACTCAGATGGGCTGGAAAAAGTTCATACTCTCCTAGACTATTATAGCGACATATTTTCAAATCTGATAATGACTATGGCCACATGAAGGGCTGGTGCCACTCTATTGAAATGGGTGATGCCCATCCTATTAGGTCCAAACCTTATCGTAAGTCAAAGCTGGAAGAACAGCAGTTGAGGACGGAGCTTAAGCAGTTACTAGACGCGGGGTTATTAGTTACTTCACAT
Source organism: Massospora cicadina (assembly GCA_022478985.1). Lineage (NCBI taxonomy): Eukaryota > Fungi > Entomophthoromycota > Entomophthoromycetes > Entomophthorales > Entomophthoraceae > Massospora > Massospora cicadina. The sequence goes on along the minus strand of JAKSZP010018737.1, from coordinate 79,186 downwards.
TGCCCTTGGCCTTCCCCTCTGTTGCTTATAAAAAAGAAAAATGGAGGTCGTCGGATAGTCATAGACTACCAAAAGTTGAATAACCTCACAAAAAAGGATAGCTATCCTATCACCCACATTGACAATGAACTAGCACAACTCTCTGGATCTAACTTCTTCTCTGCAATGGACTTGACTATTGGCTATTGGCGAATGGACCTTTCCCCTGAAGATTAGTAGAAATGTGCTCTCATTTTGTAGTGAGGGTCCCTTCCAACCAAGACGTTTAACTCAAGGGTTGTACAACGCACCTGCATCTTTTCAGCGTGCAATGGACCACAATTTATGGAACCTGAAGCTAACTTGTGTCATCGTATATCTTGATAATATCACAATATTCTAGTAAACTTTTAAAAAACATCTTGATCACCTGAAAGAGGTATTTAAAAGATTACGCAAGTCAAATATTTTGTTAAAGCCCCTAAAGTGTACCTTCTTCTAAAGGAAGTTGGATTTTCTTGGACATTAAATTTCCTGAGAAGGGATCTAATCCAAGCAAGATAAGGTTGAAGCGATTTCAAAAATGCCTCCCCTTAAAAATCTACAGGATATTCAGATATTTTTAGGAATGATGGGATATTACCATCAGTTTATCCCCAATTTTGCCCATCTCAGTGAACCACTCGTTCGCCTATTGACTAAGAACACCCCTTTCTATTGGGGTGCTGAACAGAAGGCCGATTTTGAGACGTTGAAACAACTGCTACAACAGCTTCCTATCCTGAGGCACCCCGATTACAATAAACCATTTATCCTGTTTACTGATGCTTCAGACTATGACGTTGGGGCCATCTTATCCCAATTTGATGAAAAAGATGTAGATCATCCAGTATTTATTTTAGTAAGATTCTTTCAAAAGTGGAACACAATTATAGTGTAACTGAAAAGGAGTGCCTTGCCATTCTGTTAGCTGTGAAACACTACCTCCCTTTCTATATGGGACCGCCTTCACTGTGGTTACAGACCATGATTCCCTAAAATGGTTACATAACATGAAGGATCCTGGTAGCCAGTTGCTCGTTGGGCTCTAAAGCTCAAGAATTATGACATGAAGTCAAGCACCATGCTAATACCTGTCACATGAATGTTGATGGGTCAATTCAGCTACCAGTCCTTACTTAAATGATAGTGAGCCAGAGAGGTTACATGACCTCTTAATGACCCCAGATGACTGGGAGGATGAGGATAAGCCTGTACAGAAAATGTTAGCCCGGCACTCCCATAACACCAAAGTGAAAAACGGGAAGTTGTATAGGCAGGTGGGGGAAAATGGCTGCCTTATCTTTGGCTCTAAGAGCACGTACCTGTTATCCTAGAAGCTCATACCACCCTAGGTCATGGAGGGGCAAAGAAAAATATGAGTGGATTAAGGATCGGTACTATTGGGATGGAATGATGTAATCTATTGTTGACGTTTTGTTGCTTGCCTTACATGTAGAAGCAATCTGGTTTCATGTCTAGATACCAATATAAACCAACTACCCCTCAATAACCGTTCCACACCATCAGTTTGGATGTAGTAGGTCCCCTTCCTCAGACTACTAGTGGAAACAAATTTATGCTAATAGCTATTGACCATTTTACAAAGTGGGTGGAGGCCGTGGCTCTTCCTGCTCAAATGGCCAAGGCCACAGCCACCTTTCTACATAAAAACATCTTCACTTGTCACGGCTATCCCCAAGTACTACTCTGCGATAATGGTAAGAGCTTCACCTTCAGAATAGTCAAAATTCTAGCCACATCTATGGGAGCCCAGAAACTGTTTTTGGCTCCATATAATCCCTCCACAAATGGGACCGTGGAAAGATCCAATGAAACCTTGGTTTCCATTCTACAAAAAATGGCCTCCTCTGATCTTCTTCACTGGGATCAATTCTTACCCAGTGCTCTTATAGCATACCGGATTAGCCACCACTAGATCTTGAAAATGTCCCCCTTCCGTGTCTTGTATGGGCGGGAACCAGGAATACCTGCCCTCTTAGTTAAAGATGTAATTCCTCTATAATTGAGGAACCCAAAAAAGTCATGCAAAGATTGGCTCAGCGCATCATTCAACTCCAATCTGAAGCTATGAAGAAGTTTGCAAAAATGGTGACTAAAGAAGGGCATGCTGCAAATGAGTTTTGAACCCCCTGTCTACATTTTAAGTATCTGATATGGTATTATACTACCATAACCGCATCCCTCCTAGAAGCGGTAAGCTTGGATCAATATGGGGGGTCCCTTTACCATTAATTACATAAGAGGAAACAAATAATCTATCAAAAACATTTAGCTAAATGTATTACCATCAATTGTGTACATGGCCGTTTACTACGGCCCTATTCTCCCCCCAACATTCTTGAGGGGGTGATTTCAGACTTTCTACTCTCAGATGCAAGGGAAGAATGTCCTGGGTCAAAATCAGCCAAACCGGGGAAATGTCAGCCATTTACAAGTTTGTGATGAACCAAAATACAATTCAAATAATAAAAATAATAATGATAATAATAATAATAATAATAATAAAATAATTAACCAAAAGACCCTGTTTGATTCTTGGTGGAACCCCGCAAATTGGGGTAACACCATTTCAAATCCTGCATGGCAATAAACCAAAAATTGAATGGTCATATTGCTCCAACTATGCGACAGACTTTAGGGTAACCATTGGAAGGTACTCCCCCAACCACAAATGAGTCCTTCAAAGCACCTAGGCAGGGACCCCCCTTATATAGGCTTAAGGGAGTCCACCAAGGTGAAATAAAATTATCAAATGGGGATTGGCTGAAGTTTATAAAATTGTTACCTCATGGGTACATTTTTGCCAATCATAATTCCTCTTTCATTATTATGCTAACATGAAGCTAGTATCCCAAGTTTTGATATGCTGTTCCCCCATATTTCCTAATTTAGACTAGGCTAGGATATTCTGAACATATCCTCAAATTCCCCTTGACCCTTGAAATACTTTATATATTGAATGGTCAGATGTTGAGGGTGGTCGTTTTTCATCTTTATTGCGCTACTAAAATTTATAAAAATACAATTTTTATTAGTGCTTTATATTTAGTTTTATACAAACTTTTGTGGAATCGATCAGGTGATAAGCACCAGCAAGCAGATATTGTCTGGGTTCCTACAGTTGGGCAGCATCTGCATTGACAGCCTTATTGTACATATTTTTGTAAATATTTTTGTAAATTAGAATTCTATTGCAAGGATGGAAATGGCGGCAGGTGGTTTAATTGGGGGGTTATGTAAGGAATTCTGATCAGTTGAAGTCAGGATTAATTCTGTAGGGCGGATTGACTCATCAATCTATTCAGGCACCTCAAAAGGATTTGATATGACCAGCGCTGGGCCAGAAATTGAAGTTTGTGGGGTGCCAGCTACTGATTGGGCGTGCACAGTGGAGTATGGCACTTCTGCTGGCGCATGATCTTTCATCTGCTCAGTGGTGGGTCATGAGGTCAAAGTTGTTTGGGCAGAGTGGTGGGAGCAGCACCCGTAATGGTTGAGGGTGGGGAGAGGACTAAGCCCAAGCAAAAGCTTTAGTAAAATAGATATAGGGCTTATGCCAGAGATTGAGCGGTGGAAACATTTTTTTAGAAAAGCTCTGGGCACTTGCATTTTGCATGGTTGAGAGCAAAACACACAAGAAAATGGTGCAGCCATTTTCAACATATGCCCAGAAGGAATTATCAGGGGAGGATCTGATCATGAATTGGGGGTATTGCAATGTGGGCGTCATGACAAAAGTGGCAGATTGTCACAAATACGTGATCCCAAGAAAGACAAGTGGACCATTTAAAACCACAAACTGCAGCATGGGGTGGCACTGTAGGCAGCCAAGCCCTCTGTGAGCTTGTGGTAGAGGCATTTGGGGGAGAAGTGGAAGGAAAGCTGGCAAGCAGGACCGCTAATGTGGCCTCATCTGGAAATTAAGTTTGAATGATAGGTATTGGTGTGTTTTTGTAAATTAAAGAAAGCTATGATGCCGCCATAGTGTGCTTCACACAAGAAGCAAAGATCAAAGTACCCCTTGAATGGGCGGAAATCTATGAAACTGGTGGAATTATACACTGTGGCAATCTCAATGATGGCTGCACTTGTATAGGGGAAGAGGTAACCATACTCAACCTGAAGGTTGAATTCAAGTTGCTCTAAGGGAGCACCAGGGAGCTGCTTATAATCACCTGGGAGCATGTGAGGTGAGGGTTAGATCCTGAGGTGGGTTGTAACAACCTGAGGTGTTTGGATAGTTATTTCTGACAGGGGCGTTTCAGCGGCAGCAGATAAATGCTATTAGGCGGTGCACCGCCACCTCACATGGGGGCAGCAGGCGTCTATCTAGTCAACTTAGGCTAGATTTTGGCATGGGTGAAAGCAGTTGAAAGTTAAAAAACTTTTTAATTAAAATTCTTCAAATCAGTTATTAAAGCAAAAGAGAGATCCTAATTTAAACTTTATAAATTAAATGATAGTCTAAAAGTGTCATTGGTGGAATCTAAACACAATATTTAAAGACCATAGATCTAACCCCCAATTATAAGTTGGTCATAAACTCCTTTTTAAATCTTTAACAATTTTTAACATTTTGATCTACATGGTTCTTTTACAAATTTGTACATATCTAATCTTTTGACCATCTTAGCATAGACACCGTTTGAAATGTCCTGGGATCTATATATTAGTAGTATGTTCCTTGGTGATCTGGGTTTGGTACCTCTCACCTCTCCAGGAGCAGGTGAGTTACACACTTCTCACATAATTTTGACCAACTTCTTTAATATACTTGTATTGGACTTTTCATGTAAGATTTTTATGAGAAAATTGTGTGAATTGTAAGTTTGTCACAGTCAATATGATCCTCATCATAGTATTTTTACTCATTTTACATTTTTACAGTTGGGCTTTTTCTCCCACAGCTATAAAGAGTTCCTACTATTCCTTAGAGTACATGGTGGCTTTAGACCCATCAGCATCTTCTAAAAATATTCTGAAACCAACCCGAGAAGTTTTTCTGAAATTAAGCAGTTTTTTACTTCTATTCTTCCTAAAGCTTTTATTAAGCATCTTTAGATACTCCTTGACCACCCCCTTGCAGCACCAACTTATTGTATAAAAATTAACCCACCACAGCTTACTGGTTATTATTAGTTTACAGAACTCACCAAAGTTCTTAGAATTTTAAAAGAAGGTTTAAAACGCCTTCTGGAGATTTTGGCAACAAGTTCCTACTTCTTTACGAATGTTAAATGAGTTTTTAACACTCCATAGAGTGGGGCGCCAACTGGTTTTCCATTTATATGTTTTTCTGCAGTTAATACCAGGCCCTCCTTTTGTTTGACGTCAATAAAATATCTTTTTCTGATCAATTTTTGGTATACAGACAATGAAAGATTTAATATGGTGGTCTCCACCTGCCAACAATATTTTTTAATCACAGCTCTCCTTCTTATATCTCCTTCCCAACCAATGATAGGACTTTTAATTTAACTGAAGAATTTTCACCTTTAGAGGACCCTTATTATTGCCATCACTATTTCAGCACGCTGCCTCTGAGAATAAAGAAGTTTCTATTCTGCACAACATTGTTTTTGGTAGAATAAGAGAGAAGGCGGGAGTCTACCCCCATGTTTAATAAAATAAAACTGGTATTACTAATTCTGAGCTCCCTCATTCAGAACAAAGTAATTCTCCATTAGAGGGAAGTCTCAATGTCATGGTAATGGGTAGTAACGTTCATCTGGCAAGATAATCAGAGATCTTACCTTTAGGATTAAAAAACACTGTTCTGAGTGTTAACTGCATATGACAAAGGAGCTATTTATTCATTCTTTTAAGTCTAACCCTGTAATGATTTCTGTGTATCAGATATCATCTTAGTTCCCTTGCTTGACCCACACAATAATTTGCTGAACTCAGGAGGCAGAAAAGTAATTGATAATACATTTGGAGGTAGATATGCCATTAAAAACTGAGGCTGAGTATGTTTCTGATATGAAAAGAGTGTTTATAACGCACCTAAATCTAAAAAGGTGAGAATGTACTTTTGCGAATTTTGCCATTTGCATGTTCAGAACTCTGCTAGTGTGTCAGTATCAACATTATGAAGACTGCGACCCTTTTTACTTTGCCTTCACTGGTTACTTTTTACTATAACTTTGCAGCAGCAACTCTACGACTCAGAATAGCTAGGCACTTCACTCATGGTTGATTAACTACATTATTGGCACCCTGATTTGGCACTCCCAACTCATCTGAACATCTTGCTCTGATTTTAACACTCATTCAGTCATCTCGCCTGGGCAGCCCATATCTGTCATTATTAATCCAAATCCATTAGGGTTCATTTTTCTTGTTACCTTGTCACCAGCTATTAGGCAAGTAAGTCCACTCTATGTTTCCTTGTAGCTCCAAGTATTGTAATGGTAACGCTGACCACTCCCTAGATGCTTCACCCGTCATCTATACCTTGGGGACCTTTAAACCTACTCTTACCTTTACAATATTGTATCAACTTAAAATAGATAAAATAGGTAAAATGGAGATTGTTTATAAGATGTGAGAAGTGAAGTTTTTATAGATGGTTGAAGCCATAAGTAGCTCATATATCTATTTTTCATAGTAATAGAAGATAATGTATTTTTGTTCTCCTTACTCTGGCATATTGGATTAAAGGTTAGGACAAAAATAACACATCTGTAAGGCAACATACTTAACTATCATTGACATTATTCACTGGAAAATCAAGATGTATTCTTGCAAAATCCTTGGCATCATCTACTAGCAATATCCTTAAGAAATTCAAAATCATATTTTATCAAATTAAACTCATTATTAGTCGCAAGTAAATCTGAAAAATTATTGGTGATTCAGCCTGCTGCTTTAGGAACTTCTGGGCATCAAAAGTGCTCATTTTGGAATGCTGAATTAGGAATGAAATAACATAAAGTTGAAGTAGGTTGAATTGAGTGGCATGGGTATCAAACAATTTAATCCGCTGAACTTCATTGTAAATCTTAAAACTAAACAATCAAAATAAATAAATCTCTTGGCAGCAGTGCCCAACTAACAATTGTGATAGCTGATATCACTAGAACCATAATATTATTGAAACTTTCAATATGTACTGTTGAAAATTGGCAACTGCACAGGTCTACAGGGGTTTATTTTTAACTAACAAAGCTTCTAGTTTGATGACTGGAAGCATAGTTCTATTCTAGTAATGATCAAGGAAAACTTGACTCTGTTCACTTGTAATATTTAGTCACTTCTAGCCTACAATAGACTAAAACAATCATTATTAAAATCTAGTAGTACCAAGAACAAGGGAATTTTATTTCAGGATATAATTTATATAAAGGTCATTTATGGCATTCAATGCCCTATTATCAGTATCATTGGCATTAGTCACTGAAAACACTTACTACTATTCATTGACCTGCAGCATTTGACATTCTATTGGTCAGAACTTCCGTCAGTATGATTCCCACATGGGTAGCAATTTCACTCTCAAGTCTGATGACTAAAACTATTGATCATCCTAATAACTCATGGAAATCTAATCATCAAATTATACATAATTTCTAATTTGGAGCTTCCTCCTTGGAAGCCTAAAGTTCATTGACATAGCCTTGAATAATAAAGCACTAAGTCAGAGCTTCCTCCTGGGAAGCCTAAAAGTCAACAACACTAATGAATTAAACCAGGGATCATACTCAATAAAATAAAGCACTAGTATTGAGCATGTTTGAAAATCATAACCTGGATGAACTACCAACACATCTCCCACTTAACTAAATTTTATTCTTTTAACATGTCTTCTGATTGCTGACTTTTTTTCTAATTACTATCACTTTTAGTAATACAATTTAATTCAAACAGCACAATTTGATAGTCAACACCAGGTGAGATAAGTATGAATAATAAAGTAAAGAGATGGGCAAACGCGGCAAAGGGCAGCAGACTCAAACCTGCATCACCCAAAGGTACCAAGTGCACAGGTACAAACAAAAATCTCAGCAAAAAAACCTGAGGTGGCGCCCCGCGGGTTTCATTAATTTTTTGGTAAAATACTGCAGCTATTTGGAAGTATCCCAATCGCAACCACTGCCATCAGTGGAACATGGGTATGAGTTTTCATGGGCGTAGAAACAGCAACAATGTGAGAAAAGTTTGGCAAAGCCCAACATAAATTTTTCCCGCATGCAGTGTACTTAACAACCCATACTATCCGCAGAGGTTGGGTAGATCTTGGGTTTGAAACCGTGGAAGAAGCGAACAAAGCAGTGAAGGTCAGAGTGGTACTCGACCTTCCTGACGGACAGCAATTGTTCCTGACAAAATGCACCCATTGGACTGAATCCAAAGACATTTTCATAATTTTCAATTATCTTCTGACCACACTGGCGCGCACAGTAGTCTGAAAGACATCTCTGAGAAGGCTTTATATCTATGGAGAAATCAAACAATCTAACATACAAAGATTCCAGATGATGCAAACCCTTAGCATAGGGAAGGCAATAGCAACTATTTCACCAAACCAGGATGTAGTAGAGGATATTACAAAAATTTCCCACATCGCATCCTTCACCATTTATGAGAAAAAGTCCCAACTGTTCCATGCAACAGTGGAAAGCGCACCCCCATATGCAACTACTGCCAGGCCTTTGGGCACAAGGTTTACACTTGCCATAAAAGAAGGCCTGAGAGAATTGGAATTCTGTGAGGAGGAAATGGGCGAAGACAACTCAGAGTATGCCAAAATAATGGATTTTATACAAGCCTTCAACTGGGGAGAACACGGGCAATAAAAAATAATTGACCCTATTTCCCCAAAAGAATGAAAAATGGCCAAACAAGCTCACAAGCTGACTGTGGCCAAGGCAAAGGCTTCGGTGGAATCAACCATAATGCTGGAGTAGATCTAGGAAGACATGGAGGAATTCAAGTCCATGAACCAATCAGATCCTGTGGAAAACCATACACCCAATCTGACTAGATTGATTTGGCAGAACCTGATTCAGAAATGAATGCAGCAAAATTGGGGTTCAGTGCACCCCCAGAAATTGCGGAATTTAACCCAATTGGGAAGGAAAATAAACAATGGAATGCGCAAGAAAATAATGTGGCCAATAAAAACCCACAAGCGCACCATAATAACATATTAAAACCAAGCAAAGCCAAGAGAGGAGCGAAAACTGCGGCGATGAAAGGGGCAGAATACACCCCAACTCCTACTCATGGTTATGCTCTCCGCAGCAGAGGTGCAGTGGAGAGCAATGTGAGCAAGGGTTAGGGCTGGGGGGCCTGCTAACTGCTCCTGAGGCGCATCGGGCGTCTCAGTAGAGATAGGGACACTGAACATAGCGGGACTCAAGGCCTTAATGTCCCAGGCCAAGAAATTGAGTCTCCTATGAAACCCACCTGTGGATATCCTGGCGGTGCAGGAAACCCACTGTCCACAGGGAGAGGAGGAGGCATGGGAAAAAATGCTCCTCCCAATAATATTGTTTTGGTCACTCCACTGTGGGGTGATAGTACGTGCAAACCAAAACTTTAAATTTATTAACAAAATTTGTTCCTAGATGGCTGCATACTCACCATAATATTCATGGCACACGAAAGTGCACACAATAGCCAGTGTGTACACCCCAAACGGTGCAAATGACCAAAGAGAATTTCTCACAGCCCTAAACCACTAAATCTATTAGAAAATACTTTCATAATGGGAGACATGAACTGCTGGATTAACCCAGAGATGGACCAATGGCCATACACAATGTAGATACCACAAGGGCAAGTGGAACTCTGAGTACTAAAGGCCACCCTGGGACTATATGATCCACTGCCAAAAAGGCAAAACCTGCTACAAAACATGACACGCCCACATGTACACAATGGTACACTTATCTCTAGGTCGAGGATAGACCTACTACTCGCACCAATAACTTTTGTCACCAAATTCAAAAATTTAAAACTGCAAAAATAAAATTCTCCGACCATTGGCTTTTTTTGGTGTCTTAAAAACCAGCGGAACAAAGTACTCAAGCACCCAGATGGTGCAAAATACGCCCAGAAAGTTTAGCTGACTCAGAATTTTAATCCTGGATGGAGGAAATATCCTCGCCCTGGGATTTTCAAACACCTTTTTGCTCGGAACCACTAATCACCTGGTAAAATTTCAAGAAATCAACAACCCAAAAAATTAAACATACATCGTCTAGAAGACATAGGGCAGTTTCAGCCATTATCAAACATACATTGGCTGAAATTGCCCATCTAGAAAACAATGTACCAAGAACAGGATACAGCCAGGGATGGGGTTGCAAATGGGCGGAGGTTTCTGCTCAGCTAAACACCCTGATCCACAAACACCAACACCAAGTTGGAGTCCAATATAAAGGCAAAAACATAAGAGATAGAGAAACTTGCTCAGCTACTTTTTCCACCAATTCCACGCCCGGAAAAATACATTAGCTTGTACACAGGTCCGTCAACTGGACAAATCCATAGCAGGAACACCCAAAGAAGTTGTGACCAAAGTTCACAGGTTTTATATGAAATTGTATAAATCTGAGCCAGTCAAACTAGAAAAAGCAAAAAATTCCTTAGAAGTGCACATATCAACACTGCGGTCCAAAATAAAATTCAATTAACCTAATATTGCGCGAGGAATTATGGAAAGTAGTACATGGTGCACCAAGAGGGAAATGCCCTGGACCTAATGGGATTCCCTATGAATTTTATAAAAAAATTTAATAACATCTCTAACATTCTTCTAGCTTCAATGAACAAGTGTATTATGGAAACAAGCCTCCTACCTGGAGGCAAAGAAGCTTAAATGGTCACTTTATTCAAGAAAGGAGACAGATTAGACTATTAAACTGGCACCCAATTTCCTTAACCAACACAGACACAAAAATTTTCACAAAAATTATGGCCAAACGACTAGGAGAAATTGCAACTAATGCAAATCCCCATCACAATATGGATTTCTCCAAGAAGATCCATATGGTATAACATACACACAGTTTCAAATGTCTGCCAGTCCAAAACCTCTGGAGCACTTGTCTTTTTAGACCAACAAAAAGCATATGACAGGGTGAAGTGGACCTATCTTAGGGTCTGCCTTTAAAAATTCAAGCTTCCAAATAAATTTATAAACTGAATAATGCTATTTACAGAGTCTACAACCATGGCTGTGCGGGGAGCAGGCTTCTTAACCAACCCAGTTATCCCACAGAGAGGACTAAAACAAGGAGATCCTTTAAGCCCTCTACTCTACAACTTTAGCTTAAACCCCCTAATCCGAAATACAAACACACTTCTCAAGGGAATCAACATCAAGGGCCAACCACCAGTCAAAATGATGGCCTTCGCTGATGATTGTGTGGTGGGCATATCCAACAGTCAAGACTCTTGCAGAGTTGAGAAGAAAATACAAGACTATTCAGCCATAAGTAAAGCATCACTTAACACTGAGAAAACGGAAATTATATCTCCTGGGGAAATATCAGACCCAGTGGATGCCATCTACACAGGGCCAACAAGCTAATACAACATCAAGACTCCTGACCAGACATAGGAGGCAAAAATTAGCAACGACCTCACTGAAACTTCCATTCATTACCAAGCCAACAGGTGGCCCTGTTCATCACTTGGGAGTATGGTTGGAAGCAGGAAGTTACGCTAACTCCATGATGGAAAATCAATTATTAGACAAAATAACAAAACGCATTTCCTCCTTACATGGACACCAAACAGGTCTAACAGGAAGGTTCACGGTAGCCAACTCTATGATTATATCAATCATATGGTTCACGGCTCATGCAATCGCTTTCTCACCATCCTTCTTCAACACAATCCACGCCCTATTACAAGGATGGCTATGGTCCAGCCACAACCCCCCTGTACGCCCCGAAACCCTATTTGGCTCTAGAAGGAATGGAGGTATGGGGCTTACTAATTACGTAGAGCAAGCAACCCATATACTGGGATCCTGGATAGCTCAGTGACTAGCCCAGATCTTCCAGATACACAGTGGGCCAGAACAGCAAGATATAACTTCACACGTGCATTTCAATTACGAAACCCAGATCACCTGAACACATTAATCAAATATCTGGCATCCCACCCCACAGCTTCAGGACCACACGGCACTCCTGCACATTTCAAACGAATACTCCTAGCCATGAGAAGAGCGAAATGGCAGATTCATATAAACGGCCAAACCAGTCACCAAGGACGCCCAAGGCTAACTCATAGACAGGAGATCAATGGTCAAATAGTCACAGACAATATAATAAGCAAAAGCCTAAGTACCATTCTTCCTTCCCTGGTATAGCGAGCCCATATCTCAACGACTTCAACTCTTCGCCCCTTCCCGGGGTGGCGCAACCTTCTCGCCCTATGCTGGAAGCTCGCCGTTTTTCGACGTCGGAAGTCCCGGGTTCTCTTCGCCAAATCCTGCTGGCAGCTATGGCGGAGGTTGGTCTGGGCCTCAAACCATCTCCAGAGGTATCTTCCCCTGCTCGCTGCTGTCAGATTGGGAATTGGCATCGTAGAGCGGTGGTCGTAGAGGATATGGTATGCGGCTTTAGTCTCGACAAGAACCAGATGGCCTGGATCGTCGGAGAGCAAAACATCAAATTTCAATCAGCTTTCCTTTCCGCAACATCAGTGGTATTGAGCTCGCCTTCACTGACCCCGTGGATGCTGAGCTAAGGATCAATTTGAACCAGGTACCCGATTTTGCAGTCTTCTCCACACCGGGTCAATGGGTCCCGTGTGCAGATTTTACCGAGAATCAACAAGCCACCCAGTGCCTTCGACACGTTATCAAAGGGGAGGCTCAGGGGCTTCGGGTCCAGGTGCTTGGGCTGCTGCATCTCTCACAGGAGCTTAGCACCGTGGCACGAATCTTGGGAATTTCCTCGGCGTCGCAATCCGCGGCTCAGCTAGAGGCTCGCCGCCGCCAATCCATCAGCATCGTGAATTCTCAAGGGCTGTTGCCCGAGAACTTGGGTCCAACTGCGGGTTGTGGGTTATCGATGCCGTTCGATCCACAGTACATGGCGAACCTGGCGTTGGATCGTGCCAAGAACAGATCTCTTTCGCTGCCCACCCTTCCGCAGCAGCAACTTAATCTTGGCGAAACCTCCGTCGCCTATCAGCCTGGGCAAGTCACCATCGATCCTTCCACGTCTCTAAATAATGCCACGTTTCCCGACTTGATTAACCTAGGGTTCTCGAACTTCTATTCCGCCCTAGCAGATACACAGTCCTATGGCCAATTCCCGCAGGAGCTTCCGGCTTCCGCGTTCCAGACGCCGGTGTTACCACATCACTTTGAGGCGGAGCCTGGGTTTGGACAGCCATTTGACTCGCAGCTTCAGAACCCGCCACAATCTTCTTTTTTATGTTCTCAGTCATCCCAATTTGGGCTCGCATCTGAGTCTGGTGCACGGGCGGACGGCACATCCTCGATCAACTTTACTAGCATCCCTAGCCTTGCCCCCCAGAGCCACGATCTGCATGCTCCCCTCCCCTAAATGTCTTTCGTATGCATCCAAAATTCGCCAGCTTGCAACTTTGCACTAGCTGTGCCCATTGTTCTTGTTGGATAGTTTAATACCTTTAAACGCAAACTTCGTTGCAAAAAGGTCATCGTTTTATGTTTTATGCTAGAGTAATTTTTACGATGTAATAATAAACTCAGCCCGAATCGCTGGTTCTAAAGGTTTGATCTAAGCCGCCCGCGCCCAACTAGAGATCTGGTTGAGCGAGCGTCACCTACTCGTATCAACATCTGCAGCTTTGGAAACAATCTTGGGGCGATAGTAACATAAAACTATTTATTCGAGGTAGGAGGTACTTACTTAAAAATATTTATTCGAGGTAGGGGTATTTGCTTAAAGCTATTTATTCGAGGTAGGAGGTATTTGCTTAAAACTAGAAAGCCTCAATATATTAAGTTTATATTCCCAGCCCGCGATGGCTATATTTGATTCAGTATCCCGGCTCCAGGGGGATGCCCTATAATAGCCTATTCTCAACTTCCCATCCTAGCTCAATTCCGATTCATGCGGCTTGACGCTATGCATCTCAGCTGGGGCATTTCCCGATCATCAAATCATGGAGCGGATCAGATTATCGGATCAATGAAAAATTGTTTTATCAGCTTAGATTAGATGTTCAGCTTCGATCAGCCGTATCGAGCCGTAAATCTCAACAAACGCATCTATCGAATGTTCAGCTACATTTGAAACCGGAACGATCCGCTTCGAATGGTTTAAATGTGACCCTAGAGTTGGTTAAGGTTGAATAATCAATTGTAACGTGTAACTTATCGATCCAAACTATCCTTGATTTGTAGCCTGATTGGATTAAATTTCATTCAATGGTTTAAAATTAAACTTTATTCGGGTGGAGCTGACTTTAGGATGGTTATCTATAGAATAGGTAAAGGTGAGATCTTTAGCGAGCGAGTTAAAATCCCGGCAAGTTCTCCATAAACTCCAAACTAAGGAAAAACCTATCCCCTATCTTATCATCGGTTATCGCAGATTAAAAAAAATCGGGAAAAAGAATTTACTTCAAAAAAAGCTCTAAAAAGTATAAAATAATTGAGAAATTATGAAACCTCAATAAAACCCCTTTTGAAGTTGGCACCATCTTCTAACCTGAATTATAGAATTTTGCTCCCAAATACAAATTAAAGCCCATATCGGATTGGGTCCAAGTGTAAATATAAGCAACTTAGAATATACAGTGCTGAGTATATATATATATATTATAAATATCTATTATAAGTCAGTCTAAAATATGGTGCCATCTTTTAAAATTGTTTTATAGAGAATTCATAATTTCTCATTTATTTCATACTTTTTAGCTTTTTTAAAAAAGTTTTATTTTTTCCAAAAAATTTTGAAGGAGGGTATTTTGACATGATATATGTCCTATGCCTGAGGGGTATGTTCAAGTATGAGACCATAGCATGACGAGCTTAAATTACTATGGGTGTGGATTGTTTTTGCATAGATTGACCAATAAAACCTACTAGATTTAAAATGAATTATTGCAGATAGCAATCAGTAAATTTAGCATAGTGTGACCAATTAAATCAACTAGATCTAAAATGAATTTTTGTAGATGGCGCTCAGTAAATTTACTATAGATTGACCAATTAAATTAACCAAGTAAATAAAATGAGGTATTATAGAAAGATATCTGAAAGTTTACCATATAATTGACTAAAAGTCAACTAAATAATAAAAACTAAATAAGTAAAAGCTGCCAACCTTATATTTGTTACACTAAACTAATCAAGTTAACTGAACAATTATATATATATTATAGAATATTTGTGTGTCAAGTTTATCTGAGATTGATAAATGGTTAGGAGTAGGTGTTGAAATAAACATGCATTTATAATGATTTATTTATAAGATGATTTCCTAACCCACCTCAACAAAAATGCTACCTAATTTAATCTAAATAAAATAAAATCTAATCTAATCTATCTACCAGCTACATGCCTGCTGTCATACACTGTTTTAGTTAGGCTAATCCAATTATTACTTAAGTAATCTAACCATTTCAGGGAATATTCTTTCTAAAAGTTAGATGACAAAACACAATGATAGTATCCTATCATAACAGTAGATAAAATGTTAAGAAAGTTTCTAAAAACCTTCAGCCATAAGGCATATATCATGCACTCAAGTTTTTACCATAAAGTAAAACTTGAATCGTTTTTTCCCGAATTTTTTAGCCCTAGTTCTTTTTTCCTAAAAAATTAATCATTTTTTAAAAGTGCTTCTTTTTTCCACTTTTATATTAAACTATCAGTATCTCTATATATCATTTGTGAACCATCACTATTTCTATATAAAAATAAAAATTATTATAGATATTATATATAGTATCTCATAAACAAATATACTAATAATTTATTTTATCAAATTTAATTGATTTTATTGGGCAAATTATGTTAAATTTACTGGTTGCTATCTACAATATTTTATTTTACTAAATTTAGTTGATTTTTTGGTCAAATTCTACTAAATTTACTGTTTATTATTTAAAATAATAAGTTTATCAAATTTAGTTGAGTTTATTGGTCAAATTATACAAAAATGATAGTCATCTATAATGAATTAAGCTCATCCTGCTATGATCTCATACTCAATGGGATTTTGAATATACTCTAGATATAGAATATATATTATGTCAAAAGTTGCTTTGATGCTATCACTTCACCAATGGAAGAATTAGGTTTATTAGCAATGAATGTTCCCACAATTGAAATCCGTTGCTTCTGGTCTTTTTAAATATACTTATTAAATTAATGGTCTGATATTGGACCAATAATTACAAAAGTAAAATGGAACCTAAGTTAGAGCATCCTCTTTTTTGAAGAAGATTATCCAAATTGGTTTAGTAGTTTCAGAGTAATGTGTAAACAAACATAGAAAAAAACAAAAACATACACACAGGTTGAATTGAGAACTCCTCCTTTTTTTACTCAGTTAAAAATAGATTTATATATAGGATCCAATAGGCTCACATATTCAATTTTAAAGCTTATGGTTTTATTAGGCTGGAGTAGTAACTTGGCTCATGCCAACCCTTGTACTATCCTACTTTTGGTCTCAATTGAGAAATATAACTTTTAAGGGATTATGTTTTACTATAGTTATTGTCTGTCTTAGAGCCAAAAGCTGAATAGCTAAGCTGCCTTTACATAAGGTATGAAATACTTGTTATTTTAGATTGCATTCTTGATTTTAATCACAAAAAGCTTGATTTGATTCCCACTGTAGGAAAACTGGCTCTTGCTTAGCCTGATGGGTTGCCAAATTTTCTTTTGCACAGGAGATGGCACTGTAATTGACAACAGGGATAAATATATGAAGAATATTATCCCTGTAGTTAGGTAATGCAATAACAGCAAGTAAATCAAAGTACAAGTTACTTTACTGAGATGAAAGAAACCATTTCTCTGATATATAGTCAGCAAGAACTTTGAAACCAACTTGATGCTAACTAAACAGCTGTCAATAATGAAATACTTGAAAGGATACTAAAACATCTCAATTTAGGATACCAGCCAGTGCCTTATATATACTACCATCCCTCCTGAGCTTGCCATGCGCTGACACCTGCAAGATAGTCCATCAAAGTATGCCTACTCATAGCAGGGCTCAAATATTATAAATTTAAGTAAGTATAGTGTTATAACACTTATAACATTCTTAACATTAGTACAACAAAAATACAGTATCATTTATTAAAGGGTAAAAGCTTGAAAGTATGATGATAACTTTTAGATATCAGCTAGATGCACTATTTGCATAAAAACAATCAATATACCAGTACTAATAATAAAAAATTTATTAATGATGTAATCTTAACTTTTAAACTACTATTCTATTTAAAATATAAAGAAGAGGATACCCCAGTGGTAGAGTATGTACTCTTTACCAATGCCTCCCCAAGTTTGATCCCAGTAGATGAACTTTGGGTAGGGGGTTATTATAACTGTGTTGGCGTTGTTCACCAATGCCCTGAACCAAGATAGAAAATAGCAAAGTGGTCCATGGAGTACCTTGCCTATCATATGCCATGCATGGAGGTATTATGTGGTTTATCCTCTTTTCCCATTTCTTTGCTTTTCCTTAACTGGTGCAGTATCATCCCCAGGTTGGCCCACCTTGAATAAAAATTTTAAAATTTTAAAATTCTACTTAAAATATAACATCAATCAAATGTGATCTTCAGATATAAATTAATTAGCAGATCAACCAATATACAAAAGAGTTTATAATTAAGTAAGCTTAAGTATCTAAAATATGAACAGATTAAAGATCTAATCTGCCATAAGGTAAATCTGCTGATAATTTAATTCAAAAACAAATTAGATGACAGGAAGCTATATCAAAACACTCTTCACATCTGAATTTATAGATAGTTTGACAATCTGGAAGACAACTCTGCAATTTACTATTGGTACTAATTAAGGTATTCTCACTATTATTGGTTTAGTGCTTATCTCAGAAATTTATCTACTTATAAAAAATATCTTATACAAGGTAGCTTAGATTTAATATTAATATCATTTCTTCAGGCACATAACCTTTGGATACTCATAGGCCTTCATATAATTCAGCTTTTATTTAAAAACAGGTGATAAAAATAATCAAGATGTTTTTTACCAAATATCTCTTTGTTTGTGGCATAGTTATCTGGTTTACTGGTGAGAAATACCATTCCTGTCCCAAATTTAACTTTTAAACTGGGTGCCAATTTCAATATCATTAATATTTGCTTTTAGGTGAATTCAAAAGTTATTCTGATGCTTCTGGACCAAGTACCTATTTTAGTGGCATGGTTGTTAATAAAGCACATTCTAGTGACCTGTTACGCCTACAGTCTTAGAAACTCAGAATTCTAGAGATGAGCTGAGTGCTGACATAAAAAACCTGACCGGTGGTTAATTTGAAAATCTTTACAAGTTGAAGGCTTTGAAAAAAATGTATACTTTAAGCTGGGTGAGCATTATAATCAAACTCATACAATAAGGATAATTCCTTTTTTACAAACATTCTTCTATACTTATAGGTTGGTTAGATTTTTTTCTTAAGGGTATTGTTAGTCCTAATGGTGAGAATCTTCAGTGTTAATCTCAGAGGAGATCTGATCAGAAGATTTAGATCCTAAAGAAAGTTTGGGAATATATTTTAATTTTTAGTATGGGCAGCCTCTCCATTTCAATTTCCCAATATGGATCTCAAGTTTTAACATTGCTTCCCTCAAGATTTTGTCATGGAGGGGATTTTTTCTTAGATGATAGTCATGTATTTGATTAACAAAGTCCCATATCATACATCTGCAATAGGATATTCAGCAACTTTTTTATAAGTAATTTTATAGGGTTCAGAGCAGGTAAATTTCAAATTTTGTTTGGTTGACCCCCAGGATGGCACTGATAGAATAACCCCTGGTATACTATATGTTACCTAGGCAGTCTAATTTTTGTGGACTATTTATATTAGACCCTGATTAGTAGTGCTTTAATAGAGTTGAGCACTGATGTTTAAGTCAGATTAATTCATTATCCATGTTCTGCATAATTAATTCTGCATTATCAACATTTTGAGGCTATAGAGTTTAAAATGGTTGATAACACATGTTTTCATCCATATAAAGTTTAAAAAGGCAACATATTTATAATCTTATAATAGATTTTTTATTAAGCTACAATCTCCAATGAGAGATAAGTGGCCTGTGGTAGGGTTCAAAGCTGGACAACTTGAAGATGATAGAAACTAATGTCCAATTAGCTCATTTAACAGCCCCATTGGAGGAGGGTTTATTTAACATATTAAAACTATTGTAGATACCAGATATAGCATATAACTTTTATAATTAAGAAAAAAATAATTTTCTATCTATTATCAGGTAGCATTACCTTTGGATACCCATTTTGCATTATGATGCTATGTAAGAGGAAGTTAGCAGTGGATTTAACTGAGGCAGAAGTGACTGAGGTAGCTTCTATCCATTTGTAAAAATGATAAACAGCTAGTAATATATATTAATGTTTATGGGCAGCTACCAGAAAAGGCCACTGATGTCATTACTAACCACATGGAGTGGATAAGATGGGGCCACCACTTAGAATAAGAAATTAAGTTTGGCTTATCCTGATAACTACATGTTGGAAATGCATATGAAACTTCTTTAATAGTAGAAGCCTTCTCTCCTAATAATAATGTAATTTCAACCACTGATAGGATTTGGACACCTCTATGGCCCACTTTGGATGGCCTCTAATAAGACATTATTCCTGGAGGATGGCCAAATGTAAATAAGCTATCTCTTTTTTCCTAGCTTATATAGGTATCCATCCTTGATCTAATTAATGTTAATCTTTGCTTTCAATTAAAATTGGGAATATTAATATTCTAAAGGCCATCTTCCAGTTGCCAATAAGGTAATTGTCAGGAAACCTCAAGAGATGCCCAAATCTATTTGATCTCAGGAATTGACACCTCTTTGTAAAATTACTTTTCCAACTGAGGGTGCCAAACATTTTACAAGAATGTCAAACTCCTGCTTATAAGGTTTTAATCAGATCTGATGATCATAAATCTGAATGGAGAAATGCTCAACGTTATTGATCATCTAATAAGAAAGATCTTGCCCCATCTGAGGCATATTGATCATTACAATGTCATACCAAATCCCCTACAAATATTTTTTAATTTTTTATTAATAAAGGTATCACTTATTGAAATTGCTTTTAATCTAAACCTTATCAATAAAAATATGATCAATTACTTGGACAAATATCTCTCCAAAAGTTGCTAGTACCACAAAGCCAATAGCTTTGTAGCCCTAAAAGCACCTGCTCCTTTAATTTCTGGACAAAATTATGATATAAGTGATTTCTGCCAGGTCTTCTGAGCCTGCCTGGTGAAAATATATTTTTACAAGAAATTATACTTTCATAGCAAAAATAGTCTCTCGTCATAGGAATTGATGATATCACCCAATGGATAAATACAAACTGGCAGGATATACCTTCATCTAATATTGATGAACTCCAATTCAATGCTACCATGAATTTGTCCATCAATGGCCATGTCATTTCAGTTTACCAGTTTAAAACCTTGGATGTTGCCTCTATAATTACAAGATTAAATTGAAGGGGTATCTAAGTGGATGGACAACAAATTGATTCTGAGCTTTTAAGGTTTCAGCTAATATTATGCATCTATATGCCTCATCTTTTTTATCAAGTAATGAAGTTGGTTTGGCTCAAATGGAGCAGTATCTCAGGAAGTATGCGAAACTAGCCATTATTCACTTGCTACAGATTTTTAACAAAGTTAGTGACATTTTATCTGGGGTAGAACACTCATCTAAGGCCAAGCATCTGAAGCCACTGGAGTCAAAGCCAGAACCCTTGGGGGACACCAATTACCTCTCAAAGGTCATTAACTTCAAATGAGTTCTTTCTTTGCCAGTCAGGCCTGAAGCAAATGGTACAAAAATGACTGAAAATCTGTCAAAAATAGGTTCAAAAATTTGGCTAATAACAAGTACAAAGTGACAAAATTCAGCCAAATTCAAAAATTTTTGATTTGGTGAATGATAAAAATTTTCTAGCACAGATCAGGTTTCTTTAATCGCTTTAAACTATCAAGAAATTCTTCCTTATATCAACAACTAAGCTGAGAAATTTTCTCACCTTTTTTAGAAATTCATATACTTTCTAAATATTCTTTAAGTATTTTGCCTACATTTTCTGATATTAAAGACTTTTCTATCATAATAACTGTGTTTGCAACCTATCACGATGTCCAGACTCAGATTCAGCTTTTGCCCCAAACCTCCTGTTGTATATAAAACCAGCACTTATGCTGCAACCTATCCCTCAAGTCCACTGTGCCTTATTTTGCCGATTTACTATGTAGTTCTTATCCAAACTCTCTCAAGTTTCATGACTCTTCTCCCAGATGGTTTGAGTGAATTTGGTTTGCGTTATACTTCAAAGATTTATATGGAGACACTATGGAGATAACCTAAGATGTTGCTTTCTACTTCTTGGACATTTTGCCCTCTTTTAGCACCTTTTACCTGGCGCCTTACCACCTGCAACCCTGCATTCCAATTTCCCTGACGTTACTAAGAAAAACCTAGATATGCTTGTGAGTTTCTTCTCCTTTTGGGTTGCTAGAGTTAACCCAACCCTATCAGAGTTATCCACTTTTTAAAACTTTTTGCAGGTCCAGTACTTTTGTATCTCTTCTGGCCTTGGTTTTTGCCTTTTTCATAGTGTGTGATGAGGGTGTTGCGTGGCTCCCCTTAATTAAGGGAGCTCATTCAGTGTAAAGTACCTGCCACTATCTACTTGACATTATCCTCCTACCGCAACTCAAAATTCAAAAAGGAGATATTTAAAAAGCTGTTCAACCTTAGGGATCATCATAAGTCCTAAGGCAAGAACTTAGATGATGTTCTCCTCTTACAGTTGTTTGTCCGCAAGACATCAGTGTGAGTTCACCAATGGTTATCACCTCTAGTGAGATTAATAGATCCCTCCTGGAATCCCTCCAAGCTTAGGAAATTTTTATCAAGCCCCAAAAGTTCCCTCTGCTACCTTTAAGGACTATAACTCCTTTGTCCACTTGACCCAAGTAGACCTCACTACTGCACTACTTGTTCCTGTTGCAAGGAAAGGCATCAAGAATGGAATCTCTTGAGCAGTTGAAAATGGTTCTCCTCCACAAGTCCCTGGATAACTCTGGTGCTGCCCTTGGAATATAGGATAAACACCTCCTTATCTGGGACTTACTCCATCCTTGCATCCATGCTGTCCCACAGCATTTGCGCAGCCAAACCTAACTGTACTGTGGAACTTCAGATCTTAAAAACTTGACAACTTCATCACAGTTGTGCACTTTCAGAAAACCTACCTTAGTAAACCTGACACCAGTCAAATTTTGGACCCCATTATGACCTATCTCTCTGAGAGCCTAACTATAAAGGACACCTTCAACCTAATTATTGGATATCCCCCAATGTGTTACCAATGTACTATTTAGAACCAGCAGTGAGCTCGCTGGAAGGTGAGATTGAAACCTCCATCATAGGTGAGGGCCTCCTCACTACTGGCCTTGCACCGCTGTGCTCCATGAAGTACCCCTCACTTTTGTCCTCAAAAGTAGAGGGGTTTGTAAGTCTTCCCATTTGCTTCAGATCATTCACTTTACTCTAGCTCTGGACCTCCGTTGACATTTTTGAACCTATGCTCCCTTTCCAACGGGTCATTCATGTTAGCCAGGTTAAGCAGCTCTTTTCAATTACTCCAGAGTCACCTTCTCTGGCAGACCCTATCCAGAAATGGGTAAATATCCATGAAATATGATTGAAGACAAACTTGCCTTGGACGACCCCTCCAGAATCTTAGCCGTCCTAACTGGTGTAGTTTACTGTGATAAAGATCTCCCTCCTGCTAAGCATAGAGCGTTAAGCTATCCCACTACATTCAAATCCCTGTGCAACTCAACTGGCATTGTGAAGTCATAATCTGTTGAATTTTCTGGGGATATTCTCACCTGTTCCCCCTTCTGGGCTTGCAGCAATACTTATCTTACTTTGTCTTCACATAAAACAAATCTTTCTCTTCATACTTTTTGTTCATGGATACTTTCACATCCTTTGGGAAGGACTTCCAAGCGCTCACCTTGGTGGACACTGGCATTACTGAAAGCTTCATCTTCCAAGAGCTCACGGAAGCCCTAGACCTCCCCTTAGGGGTTAGTCAGTTTGTAAAAGATGGGGCATCTTAAGCAATCCACAGCTATAGTGTACTATCACTGTTACCTTTGTTGCAGGCAATGAACATTTTGTGGAGGTCTTCTCCTCAAAAAAACCTTCTGTACTCTGCTATTCTATGTGTTGGCTGGTGGCGACTACTTGACATCCTCACCAATCTCGTGGACTCCATTATGCATAAAAAGATCCTAGAGGTCACAGTTACTATCCCCTTTCTTAATGAAAGCGCCATGGCGCTCCCAAGGAGATGAGGCTTCTCCCCCAAACTAGGCCTAGCCTCTATATAACTTATGGTCACCCCTGCTCCTGCACTTATCCTGACTGAGTGTATCAGGATATATGCGGATATGTTTGATCCCTCTAAGGCTCGTCCAATCCCTGATAACACCAAGTTTGACTTTAAGAGATCAAGTTGACTATTAGCCTCGTCAGGATATCCTCTCCCATCTATCAATTATCCTTGTTTGAGGAGGCCGCTTTGGATGCTTGGGTTGACAATATGCTCTCCAAGGGTCAAATCTACTAAATATTGCTTGTGTGCTCCCCTCTTTTTTTGTGGAGAAAACGGATGGCTCCTTTTGTTCCTGCGCTGATTATATCAATTTGACAACGTTATAGTATGTGACCCCCATCCACTCTCTTTAGAGAAACAGATCTCCCACTAAGTGGATAAGGCTAGAGTGTTCAGAAAGCTGTATTGCCTTGAAGCCTTCAACAGATTTGTATCAAGGAAGTCCAGGAGTGGTTGACCGTTTTTTGTACTCAGAAATGCATTTAACAGTTCAGGGTCATGCCGTTTGGTCTGAAGAACGCTCATGAATGCTTTCAAAGGTTCATTAAAGCTGTCCTTAAAGACCTTATGGGCCTGTGCAATAGCCTACATGGACGACATACTGGTCTTCTCCCTGGATGCTGACTTTTTACCTTCCATAATGTATCTCTCATAGAGTGACTAGCACAAGCAAAAGTTAACTATCAAAGCTAGGAAGTGCAAGTTATTCCAATTTAAAGTAAAATTATTAGGAAACAATAGCTTCTCCCATGGCCACATGATTGCCCCTGAAAAGGAAGCATCCATCTGTAATTGGGATACTTCCTCATCTCTCATAGAGTTACACAGCTTCCTTGGGGGTGTTACTTCCTCAATAAGGTTAACCCTCAGCTCTTTGAAGTCGCTGCCCCCCTCTAAACTGCATCTGATAAAAAGTATTTTTAGATAAACCACAGAATGCAATGTCACGTTCCACGCCGTTTATTCCATACTTTTATCCAGTCCTGTGCTAGTAAACGCAGACCCCAGCCTCCCTTTTATTGTTGCAACTGATGATTTCAACTTTGCAGCGGGAGAAGCTCTGCTGCAGGAAGTGGAGGATGGTGTGGAACGTCCTGTTACTTATTTTTCTAAAAAGATGTCCCTAATGTAGCTCAACTATGCCACCTATGATAAAGAGCTCCTTGCTGTCGTTAAATCTGTACATCACTAGCGCCACCATTTTCATGGTTATAAGTAGCCAATACTACCCACACTGACTACAAGGCTTTGATGTAATACCGCGTCCCTGAGAAGCTGACCTCTCGCCAATTCTTGTGAAAAAATTCTACCAGCGTTCAACTTCCAATATGGCTTTATCAAGGGTACCCAAAACATTTTGCTAGACGCCCTATCACAGAACCCTGATTTTGCCCCAGATCCAGCACTAGTTGACGCCTATAATACCCAGATGTTGATTAAGCTGGAACAGGTGAAGGAGATCTCACTTGTCAACACCCGCTCTGTTAATTATGGAGCCTCTGGAAGGAGAGACTGACACCCCTGCACGCGTTAGGATGTCCCAACCATTGCTGAAAACTATGACAAGATTAAGCAAGCCTGTTAGAGAAATGGAGAGCCCCTGGACCAAGGCTACCAGCTGCTGGATGAGATCAACCTTCATCAGGGCAAGTGGTGGGTACCACCAGGACCCTTTAGAGAGGAGGTGATACGCAAAGCCTATGACTCTCTCACTGCTGGCCACCCTGGAAAGGACAAGACACTTATGTTGGTCCGCTGCTTCTACAGCTGGAAGTGCCTCGCCACTAATATGGCCAAATCACAACTTCCTACATAACATGCAATTGGTCAAAACCAAGTTATCAAAAGAGCGCTGTCAGTATTTTTCCGACAATTTTATTTTTGGATAGTCAAGTTTAAACAATCATAACTCGGCAAAGACTAATTCAATCAAAATGAAGATGGCATTTAAAAGCTTGAATCGAAATGATTAATTCATACTAATGAATTAAAATCAGTTGCAGGTTCCAATCATGCAATAATGAGGTTCAAAGTTCATACCAATTTATTATATTGCAGATGTAGTAGTATAAATGATTTAGACTTAAATCCAAAACATTACTCCATCATTCTACCTTTGGACTCTTAATAAAACTAGTGCATCCTACCTTGTCTTGTATTTTGGTTTTTTAGTTATAGTCCAGGGTGGCTAGTTCTATTAAGATGGTATTGGCGCCAACAATTTGTAGCCATGTTTCCTGCTGGGCCTTACAAGCGCTGGCCTACTTGTCCCCCTTCAAAATGTTAAGGCCCTTAGACATCCGTGTCTGTTGATTTTATTGGGAAACTCCCAATGTTTCAGTGTTATGATGTGGCGATTGTTGTAGTGGACCATTTCATTAATATAACCCATTTTTTCCCTTTTAATACTACAATCACCTTCATAAAGACTGCATGCCTCCTCGTGGACCACATCTTTTGCCTACATGTCCTCCCAAAGAAAATTATTAGCAATTACACACTCAATTCACTGTCAGTTCTTGAAAGCCTTACTGGTCATATATGATATCTGCCCCTATTGCACCAAATCCTTTCATCCTCAGTTGGATTGACATACAAAGAGGATGAACCAAGGTTCAGAGCAATTCTTGCGTAGTTATTCCAACTAAGAAAAGTACAATTGGGCCTCTCAACTTCCACTGGCGCTATTTGCCTACAATAAATTTACTCATACCTTAACAAGCAGATCCCTTTTTTTGAAAAATATGGTTACAATTCTAGAATCACACTAAGTCCACAAATTGATTTCAAAGTTGTTGCTTCCAATGATTTCTAAAGAACACAATGACATAAACCAGGCAGTAAAGGATAATTGCGTCAAAGCTGTGAGGATAAACAAAGCATATGCTGACTGCAAGCACTGGAAAGGCCCTGATTACATGAAAGAATACTTGGTCATGGTCAATGCTGAGTACCTCCATTTGAGGCAGCCCTCTCATAAGTTAGGCTACAAGTATGCAAAACCCTATAAGATCATCAGGAAGGTTGGCGAGTCAGCTTAAAAATTTGACCTACCTCCTTCCATCTAAGTGTTCAGCACCCTTCATGATAGCCTCCTGACCCCTTTTAAGGGTCCCATGACTATTCACCCCAAGCCAGTGATAGTAGATAATAAACCACAATATGAGATCAATGCTATCCTTGCCTCCCGCCTATCCTGACGTCACCTTTAGTATTTGATGTCCTGAAAAAGGCTAAAGCGAAACTGAAAACAGATGTGTATCTCATAGAGACTGCTCAAAAGCTCAGGAGCTGATATATGACTTCCATGCAAGATTACCTAACGCTGTAGGCCCCACCACACAAGCCTCCTTGGCCTCTACGAAGCTAAAAACCCCATAAAAACTTTTCCTTGGTTAATGTCCCCTCAGGCGGTGTGGAACCCCACCCAAGAGCGGAGAGTGATGTCATAGTTAGTGAAATTTTACCTGTGGTAGAACGCTCATTTGACCAAACATCTGAAGCCACTGGAGTCAAATCCAGGAAACTCTTGAGGGACACCAATTACCTGTCAAAGGTCATTGACCACAAATGTGTTTTTAATATTTCTACATTCAGACTTGAAGCAAATGGTACCAAGAAGGCTAAAGATCCAGCAAAAATTGGTTTAAATTATCTGGAAAACAAGCAGATATAAAGTGAATACATAATCCAAATTTGGAAAATTTTGATTTTGCTGAAAAAGTGAATTTTTTGAAACAGATCAGTTTTTAAATATCACTTTAAAACTTTAGTTAAATTCTTCCTTATATCAACAACTAAGCTTATAAATGCCCTCATGTTCTCATATATTCAATTACTTTTTATTAAAGTTTTGAGTAATTTGCCTATGTTTTCACCTGCTATGAAAAGCTTTCCTAATGTAAAAAAGTGGTTACAACCTACTATGATGGCTAGACTCAGTTTCAGGTTCTGGTCAACCATTCAGTTGTACACAAAGCCAGCACCTATGTGCAATCTATTCCATAAGTCCACTGTGCCTTATTTTGCCAATTTCTGCTGTAGTCATTATCCAAACTCTTTCAAATCTCAAGGACTCTTCTCCATGATAGGCTTCTTCTAAAGGTTTTCATTTTAATTCAAAAACACTTATGGAAACACCCTGGAGATAACTGGGAATTTTCTTTTTAATGCTTGGACATCTTAACAGTTTGACACCTTTTACCTGGCGCCTTACCACAGCAGCCTCCTGCACTCCATTTTCTATGACAGATTTTAGGGGCTACATCACCTCAAGATTAAAATCCAGTTGACTGTGTCTCAACAATTTTAATCTCATTTGGACACTTTTCTACATGTTTGCTTCAAATTTTGGTTGTGACAATCATGATGCATAATTGATAATTGGAGATCGCTTAACAAATTGCATAGCCAAAATAGTATAAATGACAAAGGAGTTGTGGGTAATTAATTCCAAGAAGTAGCCCAGCAGTTTACTGAAGTTTCCACCCCTATTCATCATCGGGTTGATATCCTTAAAAACGAGCTATTCATTTGATTGGACAACTGAGAAACCTGATTGATAGTTGTCTTTCTAAACTTAATGATTCACTAAAAAATTCAATCAAGTCTGGATGCTATTCAAGTAAGTCCACCAGGGTCTAGAGGTCCTCAAGGACCCCAGGGACATTTAGTTCCCTTTCATATGTACCAGGACCTTCTGGTGAACATGGTCCCACTTAACATTCTGGTTCTTAAGGTTCATAAGTGCCATTAGGGACACCAGGGACCCCTGGTCCTACTGTCTCAGTCTCTAATTCTGAAGCACTTGATCAGTTAGTGTTAGGTATCCAAGCTTTTAAAAACAAATTTCTGAGACATTGTTAAAAGTTGTATTTGTCTTTAGAGGGCTTTCTTGATTTGGTTACTCCCTAACTAGTTATTGGAGGACATTGATGCTCATCGCCTATTTGAAACTAATAAAGCCACTCAAGGACCTCAATAAGAGTTTTGACAGCTTCTATTAGTCATTTAACTGCTAAGTACAGAGTGCTTGAGAACAAGATAAATGAGATTCTCATATCAATTTAAAATTTATATCAATCTTCTTCAGCCAATCAATCTACTTAATAAAACCAAAATCTACAAGATGATTTTAACAATTTATGTCAAAAAGTTGATTGGATTCCTACATAACCCATATTCTTGATTTTTTTTTAGTACTAGATTGTCCATGCTCTTGATTTTAAACCCTCCAAAGCTGATCATGTAACAGTACCAGCTGTTCATGTACTAATTGGTCTAAGATTATTTTTAAGCCACCTTTGAAGATAAACATGAACTTGTAGATATTATTACACAATCCTCTTTGTTTTTTATAAATGAACTATGGAAAAAGCATCTTATCACCAAAAGGTTCAACACAGTAATTCCAGTATAAGCTGACTTGTTCAATAAATTATACTTTCTCAACTAAAGGTTTGTCACACCTGAGCATAAGTAAAAACTGCCTTATCAAAGAATTTTGAAAGCAAATAAGTTCTATTTATAAAAAACAGGAATTATAAGTATTTAATTTAAATGAGAAAGTCAATTCAAGAAGTTGCAAGTTCAAATATCATAAAGCTCAGACTCTTGCTACATGCAACTGCATTACATCACATGATGCTATATCTACTGTATTGACTGCCTTTTCTGTAAATCTAGAGACTCATACTCTTGGGTTGGACTGGGAAAAAGTCCCTTATAGGAAGAATAAGGGACATAATGCCCCGTGGAGCCCTTGGCTCAACTGGGTGACTTAGAAATATGGTTGATGAACGTTATATAACCGCATTGGCCCCAAAGAATCCCTCCACAGTTTCCACTTGGCTGCTTCTTCCCTTGTTGAAAGGATAAAGGAGGTTTGCAGGGAGATAATCCAGGCTAGAAGTTACCAACAGCACCTCCACCCTCCCATGGCCTCACCTCGACATCTCTCACTTCCTTGAAAATAAGAAAATCAACCTCAAACTCAGGAAATCATTCATGAGTCATGAGAACTGGGTTGGAACACAGAATCTGAAATTCTGGGTATGAGATTGCCAATCTAAGTTGAGAATTCATTCTCAAAAATTGACCCTGGAGGAATCCAATTCTGCTGGCTCTTAGATTTGTGCAAATCTGCTCAATTTTGGATCATTGCGGCTCCCTCCCTGGCGGATCAAGAAATTACATTGCCAGAGCTTTTGTTACCTAGTGCATAAGCTGGCTGATGACGCCCCAAGCCCAGGATGGGTACCCATGAGTACATCAACTGCCCCTTACTAGGAAAACACCCATGAACCCCTTTTCCCCATTTTTTGCATATAAGGCAACTGCCTCTGGAAGGGGCAGTTGTTGGTTTATTTTCCCTCTTAAGTTTAAATAAAGATGATCCTTTACACAAACTTACTCTGCAGACTCCGCCTCTTTTCATTATACTTTCACTTAACCAAGTGAAGTATGCAGCAATCTGCGTTTTGGGCTAATGGTCATTGAGTGGGCCCTCCAAGCCATCGATCTGGAAGTCCATCAAATGGTGATTGTAATGATTAAATATTTTGCAATGGGCGTGTATGCCAATCTGCCGCTTCTGAAGAGTTTTCAGATCCACCAAACTCTTTGCAATGATCTGCTCCTCCTTTAGCACCCACTGAACAAGCTAAGGTATGCCTCACCCTTCACAAGGTAGTCAGAGAATTTGGACTAATTTTCCCTGCCAATCTGCTGGTGGTTCAGAATATTTTGGGCGGAATGAGGCCATCTAACTAATTGCAATACTCTATTGGGGGCGATAAATCGTTGTTCTCACAACCGTTAGGTAGTAACCAGGCACTGGACTATCTGGGCCATCTCACTGGGGGCCAATCCAGCCCAAATCAGTTTAATAAATGATCCACCGATCTAGCGAAGCCCCTGACCCCTCAACCCATCGCAAAACCCCTCAACAGGTGTAAGACAAAGCTAAGGCCTCCCAACAGTTGAATTAATTTCATTTGATTTGATTTGCAAATCTGATCAGCATTTCCAAAAATTAAAAAAATTTAAACGATCTCCAGAAAACTTATTATGATGAAAATTGAACAGAAAATCTGGAAGAAGAGCCCAAAGGTCACCATCTGCAAGCCCAGGAGGATTGGTCATCCTCCTTGCCTCTACTACCCTTGGGAGATGCCCCAGCAAGACCTGCGGTTGCCCCATTGCAGCCGTTTGGGTTGATATGTCTTTAGTATGTCCTTGAATTTTTATTTACCTCACAAGAATCATAGAGATCCCTCCTATAAATGATCAGAACTGCCATGCCCTTGACATTTTGGGCTTTTTACTGAGTTGTAACACCCAGATTGGAAGCCCAGTCTTACTTTAATTAGAAGGTTCCATGATTTAATGGACCAACCAATAACTTCAGCACTTTTCGCCCTCCTCATGAGATAAGAAGAAGCATTTGCTTACCTAATATCATTGAATTTGCATTCCCTATTTGAATTATTTTTTTGCTGGTCACTCATCTCCTTCTGAAGGGCATGTAAACAACTTCTATTAAACCAGCATAGCATCCATAAAGAAACAGAAATCAGAGTGCACCTTCAGCAGATGTAATGACAATGGAGATTTTCCCAGTCCTATCTCCTGAATTAGTAAAACAGGTGCTAGATGCTCTAACAGAGCAAAATGTACACTTTGCAGCTGGGGGTTCATAAACTCCTATTCCCACTGATGCACAGAGAAGTGTAGCTCTCTTAGATGCTCAAAATGGAGAGGCACGCATCTAGGTCAGAAGAGTACTACAGGCTGCAAACAAAATGGGGAATCATAATCCCTTATTGATTTTAGTAACTGATGCAGTACAAGCACCTGAGTTTAGATGTCATGGTTGGATGACTTTATAGTAGGAACTGATGCTAAAGACAAGGCTGGGCGACAGGAGGCCCAGAAGGTGAAACTTCAGGCTCTTCCTGACCTGAAACACACCTTAGATCAACGCTGGGTGAAAGCCAAGCATGCCCAGGTTGATACTAATGGGGTGCAAAACGCCCAGCCTCTTATCTCAGCCCAGGCATTAAAACGAATGATTTACATTATAAACAAAGATGGTTCAATTCAGTTGATTGGAGAGCAAGGGTTCGAGTCCCACTCAAGTTATAAAATTATAAGCTTGGGTAAAATATGGCTTCAATCAATTACTTGAGTGAAGGCACTTTTGGTGTATTTTACTAAAATGGATGGAAGCATCTGTTTATTGGAGCATCAAGGCTTGGGAGCACTTCTGCAGAACCTGAATTTCCCCAGCCCACTTTAAACATGTTTTTTGCGACCAACATTCCTTGTTGGTCAACTTATCTTAAATAAAGACCCGTTATTTTACGTTTTTTACCAATGGTTCTTTGGGCAAACTTGGTGGTGGACCTCTTCAGGGAGGTCTCCAACTATGTGGGCCACTACCTTTTATTGCAATATACCAAAATCCCAGGTGCTTCCTTGGGCCACCCAGGTCCCCTCCAGATCGAGGTACCCAAAGCCCCTGACGCCAAGTTACACTTGATTATGGACTCCCCTCTGGGGTCCACTCAAGCTGTGATGTTCCTTACTTACCTGGTACTATATGTTGCTCTTTACACCCTTGCCTGGGGTACCTTTTGCACAGGCACCATTCAAGGTGCCTTCCTTCCCATTCTTCTAACGGCTAGTTCCTAGCAATGTGGGTTTGCATCCCACATCACCTTGCTGGGAACGAGAGAGTTACAGACACTTTCTTGACACTAGAGCATCCAACCTCTATCATCTCTTCACCCTCCACCAGAAGGTAACTGGATTGCCTTAACTGGTAGAGGCCTTCACAGAATTAGTACTTTCATCTGGGATTCCTACGGACATTGCAGTGGCAGCTTTCAGAGCAGCCTTGGACAACTCTGCATCCAGCAATGCCGCATGGGATCCTCTTCCAGTATCCATATAGGCTACATCTTCTTTATCATATTTAGTGGGGAAAAACCCTTCCATGCAAGTATATCATCAGTGGTAGCAATGTCATCTCATCCAACCGCAAACCACCTGTCAAATTTTGGTGGTTGACCAGAAAATAAACCCTTTAACAACCAACAGATTGGACCTATTATTCATCCAATACTCTAGCTAAGACTTTAATTCTCAACTTAAAGCCTATAGCAATTACATGGCTTGGGCCAAAAATCTCAACATCAATTCAATTCAAATATTCTATCAAAAGCTCAGGATGAATACACTTGCATATTCAGGCTAATTATTACTGCAACAAAACTTGGCAATTAGTCCCATTTAATTTGGGAACAATTTCAATTATTAAACATAAGAAATTGTTTGGGATCACCTCAAAGATAACATCTAGAAATCCCATGGATAAATAGACGTAAAAACGTAATCATTTTTCCGCCCTAGGGCAAAATTTGTATGTCAATCCTTGTAATTGGCACAATAGCACTCGAACATGAACTGCTCAAATGGGAGTACCTAGTGCTTTTGAGAGAGCCTGTTGACATCCCAATTAGAAAGTTGTTTCCATCAGCTATATGACAAAAACAAAATTGATCTAGTCCTAGGAATAATTAATTCACCACCCTATGGAAATTTTGTATGTCAATCCTTATAATCAGCACAATAGTACTTGTACATGAACTTCCCAAATGGGAGTACCTAGTGCTATCAATAGAGGCCTGCCAACATCCCAATTAAGGGTGCATCATTTACTTAAATTGATGCCAAAATTTCCCAGAATTCGTATTTCATCAGCAGTATAACGAAACTCATATCTAGATGATCCTAGGACAATTTTGCACGCTCATTGTTGAAATTTTTGTTCATGAAATCCTCCCAAATATGAGAGTATTTTGCCACTAATAAACCTAAGAATAGGTCTCAGTCGTATCAGTTCAAGGGCCAAACTGAGGTGGGAAAAATCTGTTAAAATTGTGTTCTCAAATGTGGCCAGGAGATGCCCTAGAAGTATAAATACTGGCGCCTGGCCTAATGAATAATCATCAAATAAGTTCTTAAAATAAAAATATATTTTATTCAATATCTTTCTGGTTTTTAGCTGGAGTCCCTTTTAAAGAGTGTCCACAAGCTGGATTCTTGGAATCCATAGCTTCTAACTTTGCCTGCCTCAGAAGAAGTTCCCAATTATGAAGGAAAAATTAAGCCCAATAAAAACCAGAAGAGTCGGGGCTATTTAAATACGCCTAGTGAGTTTCCAAATGGTCAAAATACTGTAAGCCACTGGCAAAATTGAGAATCAGTTGGCCGAACTTCTTCCCAATTAAGTGTAGGTTCAAATTCATCAGGCGAGCAATCTTTGAAATTTAACACCCCCTCTCAGCTAGTATATTCCAGTCCACAACTGCTCCTACCTCTTCAGGGAATAAGGGTCCAGGGAAGCGCTCCCCTGGGGTTACAGTGGAATATCCCTACCTGCAGGTTACTTTATATAGTAAAAAACCACCAGTGGAGAACCCCTTCCCCTTCTCTGCGGATGAGGATTTTACTGTGACTTGGATTCAAGTAATCCCACTCTAACACCCATACAAATGGCCCAGGTGGAAGCCCATGTAGCACCTGATCAGAAAACTGATTCTCATACCACTGAGTCTAGTCCTTCTCCTACTTGGTCATCCTCACCCACCTTACAGGACCAATTAAGTCTCTCCCCAACAGTGATGAACAAAGGCTTAGTGGTAGATTCTTCCAATTCCATCCTACCTGAGGACCAGGAGAACCTCACAGAGGGATCTCATGAGGAGAATCAGAGTAGATCGTTGGTTACCAAGGGGCCACTTCTCATTATGGGGCCAACCCACTTTCCGCTGCACTCTCTCTTTTCATAAACAATAAAGAGGACCAAGATTATTTTCTGTTTCCCATGACCTTCAGAGTAGGAGTATGGAAGGTCACAATACAAGCACTCCTTGATACTGGAGCAGCGGGAAACTTTATGGACTTAAGAGTGGCACACTCTCTAGACTGGACATGATGCTAGATCCTTCTATATTAGGCGCTTCATCTTCATCAATTACCTGCCACACTGTCCAACTTGAAATGCAGTTCTTCGTCCACAAATTTTGCTTCTGTAATCACTTTTCAGCTGTACCTGATTTACTATACCTTGTCATCATGGGGGTGGGTTATGGCTTCACCAATAGGTGAACATCAATCTGGATCATAATTCTTTGTCCTTTGCCAATAAGAGATTTAGTGGGGAATTCCCACTAATTGAAACTCTCACAACAGAGCCCTCACTTAGATCACTTTACTTCTCTAAGCTGCCCCCAATGGAAACCATCAATATTTTCCTGACTTCCTAGCCCCATATAAGGACGCCTTTGACTTGATACTTGAAATTTGATTCCATCCTCATTCAGAATGTGATCTTTTTCTTAAAGTCAACATTGTATCTTGTTAAGATTGACTGCTCGTTTTACCCCAACATGAAGGAAGAAGACAAGGCGCTGGTCATATGCTAGATAACATGAGGAAAAAAGGATGGATTATCAAGAAATTCTCCCCCATTGCCTCTCCAGTTGTCTTTGACCAGAAAGCGGATGGGACATTACGCCCATGCGTAGATTATGGCCATTTTAACAATATTAGAGTTTTGGATCCATAACCCCTCCCCTTGGGACAAACCATTGCTCAGGTCATTGCTAAATCCCGAGTCTTTTTAAGGTTGGACCTGGTTGACGCCTTTAACCAGGTGAGGCTCAAGGAGGGCCAAGAGTGGCTCAAGGCCATTAGGAAAAGGCGTGAGATATTCTAATTTAAGACGATGCCAACTGGGCTGAAGAAAGCTCCAGCAACCTTCCAATGATTAATTGATGATGTCCTGAGGGACCTATGATTTACCTGTGCTGTCACTTATATCGCTGGTATATTACTCCATTCTTTAACCCATAGACAGCACACCAAGGATTTTATGACTTTAATGGTAGACCTTCTCAAGGCAGGTATTCTTTTCAAGGCTTCTAAATGTGAATCTTTTGAGGGGAAGTAATTTTTTAGGATCTGGTACTTAAGGATGTGTATGCTGTCCCCTCTGTAAGCTGGAAGGCCATTCAGCCCTGGCCAACACCTACCACCAAAAACAACTATGAAGCTTCCTAGGCACTATAATTTTCCTGAAGAAGTTTTTTCCTGCGCTTGCCCAGCTGGCTGCACCCTTCCATCTAATGATTGGGCAAAATTTTCCTTTAAAATGGGCAGAAGAGTGTCAACAAGCCTTTGAGGCAATCAAAAAAGTTACCTGTCAGTGCTAGTCCTGCGGAGTGATGACACATCCAAGCCATCATTATGGAATGTGATGCATCAGCAGTTGCAGTGGGAGTGGTACTGTTACAGGAGCGTGAAGGGATGGAGAACCCTGTGGCATACTTCTCAAGGAAATTCACCTCACACAGAACAAACATGAGAAATCTATGATAAAGAGTTAGCTGTGGTGGCATGGTCGCTGACCCATTGGAAATATATTCTTCAGGGAGAAAAGCATGAGGTAACAATACGCACTGACCAAAAGTCCTTACTGTATTATCATAAACCCAAAAGCTGGCTCATTGTCAAGAACGCACATATAGGAATCAATATAACTTTCACTTCAAGTATGAGTTCATAAAAGGGCCACTAATTGTGCTGCCTGATATTTTGAGTCGCATCCATACCTTTATCCAGTCCCAGAGGAGGACCTGTCTGAGATCACCACAGCGGTGCCTTACAACATGATCCTCTCCCTAGTGTCAGGCGAACAGCAAGTAAGAATTAGACTGGCCTGCCATCCCAGATGCCAGAGCATCTGAACAGCAAACCAGAATGACTGGGACACTGCTGCTGATATGACAAATATGGAACCAGAAAAGAGTTCCACCAATATCTGCTGGTGAGCCAGAATTTTATATAGGCATAAAATAAAGTACCAGATGCACGTTGTTAACCCTGAGGGGTATGAGAATGTCAGCAGATAAGGCGGCTTAATTTTTAACATGTAAAAACTAATTTTTTGGGAAGAATTTTAATGGAAATTTAGGAAAGAAAAATTGACCAACAATTTTCTCAGTGCAATGTGACTGATTAAATAGTAGTCAATTTGGGGGAAAGCAAAGCCAGGATTGGTTGGGACCATCTCTAAAAAAAACCAGGATTGACCTAACCGGTGAATTATTTGGGAATGGGCGGGTTAGTTCCTTGGGAACTGTCATCACAAAATTTGGCGGTGGGCCAAGTCACTGTCAGTTTGACCTTAAACGCCTGAACCAAAGCTCAACTACATTTCTGATGGTTGGTGTGATAGAATTTAGCCTAACAAGCGGTGGGAATCCCCCAAGGCCACCCCACATAGGGGTGGGCCCATTTGGTTGGGAACAGGTTTGTGATGCCCAACCTGCTCATGCTTGGTCACTGGGCCATTCGTTTGGTCAATGGTATTGCATTGGGTGCAACGCCCAATTTGTCAGCAGGAAGCTGCCCATTGGGGGTGATTCCTGCCAATTTTTGGGGAGGGGAGAGATTTTTCCAATCGTCATGTTAATCAAATCACAACTGTTGGTCATTCCAGCCAATAGATCAGTCTTCATACCTTTTTGACCATTTAAAATCCAAACATTGGGTGGATTACCGCTCAAATTGGTTATGATCAATTTTATTTCAGCAATCTCAGCACAGATTTCACTGATTCCTCGTAACAGTTCTGATGAGGTTAGTGTGGGTACTAGAAATGGGATCTGGAGTGGGAGAGCTGTTACCCAGCGCTCATCTGCTATTTGAGTGAGATTGCCCTGAGTAACGAGGGGTACAGCCATCCTCTTTAGTGCCTTATTACTTGGAAATGGGAAAATGGTTCAGTCAACACCCAGAGGATGTTCCTCAGGACTTACATTACCCTTTCCTTTTCCCAAGGGAAGGGCCCCACCACTGGGGAACTTCATGAGAGCCACATTCTTGTGCGCCTTGGGTAATTTGATTTCCATAATAGTCGCGACTTTTTTTTGGGGGGGATGGGGAGCTTCGGGGTGGGATAAATGGAATGCATCAACCAGGTCCATGCAATTTGCACAATTGCGCGCCTTGACCCAACTGTTTTCATAGGCAGGATACCCTTTCCAGGCCACGAGATATTGTACAGAACGTCAGGATTTTTGGGATGCCAGGATAGATTCTACCTCAGCCTCCTCTTCATTATCGATGATAATCAGTTCTGGTTCCATGGGAATTGCACCCTTGAAGGGTGACAGCTGGGAAACATGAAAAATGGGATTCTGCTTCCAATGCATGGGGAGCTTCAGTCAGAATGCCCCATTACCCAATACCTTCTCCACCAAATGGGGCTCCAAATGTTTTCTGGCGAATTTATGGGAAGGAGCCTAAATTTTTAAGTGACGCGTGTTGAGCATAGTGTAAGAACCCTTTGTAAACTCATGACCTGGAAGACGATTCCAATCCGCGAACCACTTGTAATCATCTATAGCTTTGGTGAGGTGTTCCCGCACTAAGCCTTGAGTCAATCTAATATGAGCAGCGTGATCCGTGGCAGCTTGAACCTCTGGCCACAAGCACAGTCTGACTGAAAACAAAGGATTATAACCCAACATTGCTTTGTAATGGGAAAACCCCATGGATGCATGGGTTCCATTATTGTATGCAAGTTGGGCAAGGGGGAGATCATCAGCCCAAGTATCCTGCGCAGCTGTAGCATAGCAACGCAGGTACTGTTCAAGAACTTGACTGTCCCACTCGGTCTGGCCATCAGACTGAGGATGATATGCCGTGGAGTGACAAGGGGGATATTTTCAGGATTGATAGGAGTTCACTCCAAAACCGCGTGGTGAACTAGGAACCACGGTCGCTGATGATCTCCTGGGGGAGACCAAACATTGAAAACACATGGCATACAAAAAGGTGGGCAGTTTCTTCAGATGTAATTGTGGAAGTGCAGGGGATAAAAAGGGAAAATTTCGTAAAGTGATCCACCACTACCATCACCGCTGTGAACCCATTAGAACAGGGGAGCTCAATGATAAAATCCATGGACACCAATGTCCATGGACCCTCCGCCTGCTGTAAGGGATGCAGGAGGCCATTTTTGCCAGAGCGGTCTGACTTGGCCCTAGCACAAGTAACACAATCGGTGATCCAGCCCAGAACTTCTTTTGTCAAACCTGCCCAATTGTAGGTCTGTTTGATCAAATCGATGCATTTCTTAGAACCAGGGTGACCAACCGTGGGGGGTCATGATGGGCGCGAAATACCTCACTTTGGAAAGAAGGGGGAACCCAAACGCGAGATCTAAAATATATAAGACCCTCCTTTAGTGAGTATAGGGAGTGTTTAGGCTTCTGGTGGGATAACTGCTCAACCAACTCCACGCCCTCAGGGCAGGCCATTTGACTGGCTAATACCTGAGCAACTAATGGAGCGTCAGGAGCCAGAGAAATGGAAGAAATGACAGGGGGAACAATTGACAAGATTTGGGTGGTAGGAATCACAGTAATGAGATCCACTTCCTCCAGATCCGCGGAACTGTGGGCGGGGCTGCAGCTGAGAAAATTGGGAAGTACATTTAGTGCACCTTTTACAAATTCATATTTGAAGTTGAAACTGCACAGGTCCCAATAGGTTTGGGCTTGTCAGTGTGCCAATTTTTGGGGTTTACAAAAGTACAACAAGGCCTGGTGATCTGTGCAAACCATTAATTCATGTCAGGCACCCTGTAACAGGTACCTCCAATGAGTTAGGGCCCATGCAACAGCTGCCAACTCCTTGTCATAAATAGCCCAAGACTGCTCCATAGAGGTAAACTTTTGGGAAATTAGGTGACCGGGTGTTCCAAACCATTGTGCTCCTGGAGCAACACTGCTCCAACAGCTACTGATGACGCGTCACATGCAATGATATATGGCTTAGTGGGATCAGCATGTTTTAAAATGGGAGGGGATATGAACATCTCTTTAATTGACTCAAACACCTGTTGGCATTCATCCATCCAATAAAAAGGTACATTTTTCCCTGTGAGTGGGTGGAGTGGGGCGGCGAGCTGAGAGAGTGCAGGGAGAACTTTTTTAAGAAAATGATGGTTCCCAAGAAACTCCATAATTGTTTCTGGGTAGTCAGGGTTGGCCATTCTCAGATTGCATCTAACTTGTTGGGAGGGATTGTGACACCATCCTTAAGAACCAGGTTCCCAAGGAAAGTAACCTCCTCCTTATAAAACTCACACTTGGAAGCTTTGAGAAACAACCCTGCTTTATGCAAGGCGACCACCACCGCTTCCAAGTCAATTGCATGTTGTTTGGGAGTTGGGGAGTGAACCAGAATATCATCAATGTATGCAACAGCACAAGTGAACCGGAGGTCACCCAGTGCATTATTGATCATCCATTGGAACATAGTGGGAGCATTCTTCAGCCTGAAAGGCATTACACAAAATTGGAAAATGCCACGCTTTGTCCAGATTGCTGTTAACCATTCCTGTCCTTCCATTACCCAGATTTGGTTGAAGGCGTTCACCAGATCCAGCTTAGAGAACACACGGGATTTGGTGATTGCCTGACTGATTGTCTGCTCCAGAGGCAATGGGTAGGGATCTGTAACTGTTATTTTATTCGAATGGCCATAATACATGCAGGGATGGAGAGAACCATCCACTTTTTTGGCGAAGACAATGGGGGAGGCGACAGGTGAGGTCTCCTTGAACAACCAACCTTTTTTCAACATATCATCCAACTAGGTATTGAGTGCAACTTCTTCCTCCGTGGTATGGGGATACAACGGACAGTGATGTTCACCAACTCCACGGTTGTTCAAAACCCACAATCATACCTGGTGTGTTTAGGCAGACGATCCACCTTTTCCATATTGAAGATTCTCCAATAGCGCATTAAGTTTTGGGAAAATTGTCCAGAACGCCCGCAGAAGTGACTAGGGTAGTGATAGAGCTAGTTCCTTGTACCTTCTTGAGGGTGTTGATCAAAGGGAATTCTCCCTCTGAATGATCATTGGTAAATGACAATGTATTGGACTCTAAATGAATCTTCACATGTTGTTGATGCCACCACCCCACGCCTAAGATCACTGGAACACCAAGTCCAGCATAGCTGAAAAGTGATCGCAGAAGGTGAACTGGTGGATTGAAAAAGGTACTGGTCGGTGAATGACATATGAGGGCTGATAAGCAGATGATGCCACCATCACTGAGGAGCCCACATCCATTTCCAGCTTTAATTGTTGCACCAATTCAACACTCATAAAATTTCCCGCAGCTCCAGTGTCCACAAGGGCCTCAAAGGAGACGTGATGAGAACCAACGCTAATTTTCATGGGTACTAAGAAGTAAGCATAGTTCTCCTTATTGGTAGTTGTGGATGAATCCAGCAATACTAAAGAGATGGTGGTGGGATACAGGGAAACCAATGGGCAAATAGCCAAGGCAACTATAGGGTATGGTTTGGGAGGTTTGAGTGTGACTGGTCTAATGTGGTCAGAGATAATCTTCTTTACAACCTGGCTTAGTTGGAAAGAAGGAACCATTGCTGCGCCTACACACGTGAGAAAGGCAGAAATGGCTAGAAATAATGGTTGGTCAATTATGTCAGGCAAACAGAAAGTAATAATTAGACTGGCCTGCCATCCCAGATGCCAGAGCATCTGAACAGCAAACCAGAATTCCCAGGGCACTGCTGCTGATATGATGAATATGGAACTGGGAAAGAGTTCCACCAATATCTGCTGGTGAGCCAGAATTTTATATAGGCACAAAATAAAGTACCAGATGCACATGGCTGTTAACCTTGAGGGGTATGAGAACATCAGCGGATAAGTAGGCTAAATTTTTAACATGTAAAAACTAATTTTTTGGGAAGAATTTTATAGAGAAATTTAAGAAAGAAAAATTGACCAACAATTTTCTCAGTGCGATGTGACTGATTAAATAGTAGTTAATTTGGGGGAAAGCAAAGCCAGGATTGGGTCCCTCAAATTTGATCTAACTGGTGAATTATTTGGGAATGGGCGGGTTAGTTCCTTGGGAACCATCATCACAAAATTTGGCGGTGGGCCAAGTCACTGTCAGTTACATCTCTAACGCCTGAACCAAAGCTCAACTACGTTTCTGATGGTTGGCATGATGGCATTTAGCCCAACAAGCGGCAGGAATCCCCCAAGGCCACCCCACATAGGGGTGGGCCCATTTGGTTGGGAATGGGTTTGGGACGCCCAACTTGCCCATGCTCAGTCGCTGAGCCATTTGTTCAGTCAATGGCATTGCATTGGGTGCAACGCCCAATTTTTCAGCAGGAAGCTGCCCATCAGGGGTGATGCCTGCCAGATTTGGGAGGGGAGAGATTTTTCCAATTGTCATGTTAATTGAATCGCAACTGTTGGGCATTCCAGCTGATAGATCAGTCTTCATACCTTTTTGACCATTTAAAATCTGAGCATCAGGTGGATTGCTGCTCAAATTGGTTACAATCAATTTTATTTCGGTGATCTCGGTGCTGATTTCACTGATTCCTCATACCAGTTATGCTGAGGTTAGTGTGGGTACTAGAAATGGGATCTGGAGTGGGAGAGCTGTTACCCAGCGCTCATCTACTATGTGAGCGAGATCGCCCTGAGTAACGAGGGGTACAGCCATCCTCTTTAGTGCCTTCTTACTCAGAAATGGGAAAATGGCCTGGTCAACACTCAGAAAACGTTCCCCAGGACTTACACCTAGCCCCTGTTATGGTAGCATATGCTGATATCTCTTCAGAAACACCCATTTTTGAACGCGTTTTAGCAGGCCAACTATGTTGTCAAGAGGGAATTGAGTTGGCAAATGACCTGGAGACTAAGCAGTGCAAACAGCCTTTGTACCACTTAAAAAATATGATAAATTATCTTTTGGGATAGGATTTGGTCCCATTCACCTTGCGCATGCAGGCTTTTGAAGAGCACCACACCCCACTCACAGTAGGGCATCCTGGTTCAAAGAAAAGTGCTGAGCTAGTCAAAAGAACCTACAATTGGCTTGGGCCCTCCAAGAATACCCCATCTTGGGTATCAAGCTGTGTTACTTGTGCTTGCTCCAAATCAGACCGCACAGAATAAAAGGACCTTCTCTACCCTTTGCAACAAGCTGAGGTTCCCTGAACGTCTGTCTCAGTGGTATTTATTGTTAAACTTCCCATGTCCAAGGAACGTGATTCCATAATGGTGGTTGCAGATAGATTCAAAAAGTTTTCATTGTTTATCCCGTGTAATACTACCATAACAGCTGAAGATACTGTAGCACTCTTTATCGCTCATGTCTTCTCCATGTTTGGACTCCAAACGGAAATTGTAAGTGACCATGGTCCACAGTTAACAGCCAGGTTTTGGGATGGCTTTTTAAGACTTCTTAGCATCAAAGCCTGCCGTTCTAAAGAATATCACCCACAATGGGATGGTCAAACTAAAAATTAATCAAGTTTTAGAACAATATTTACGTTGTTACTCCTCAGCCATCCAGGACACTTGGGCCACGGAACTTCCATAGCGCAATTTTCTTACAACAATGCCCCATACTCTTCCAATGGATCTCCCCCTTTTGAAGCAACAATGGGTTACAAACCATCCTTCCAGATTGGAACACGCTTAATCTCAGCAGTCCCCGCAGCAGAGGTCTGAATCACCCAGATATGAGATACCCAAAAGCTTGTCCAAGAGCACTTATCAAAAGCCATTGGAGACTACACGAAGTTTGCAGATAGAAAATGACTCCCATGCACTACATCTCTTTTAGGCTCACTTGTTATGCTTGACACTCTTCACCTGAATATGAAGGTTCTATCTATGAAGTTGGCTAGTAAGCGCTCTGACCCTTTTTAAGTAGAAAAGGATTTGGGTAATGGTGCATACAGATTTAAGCATACTGCCCATTGGAAACAACACATGTATTTCACACTGTGAAATTTTTAGGACCACTCTTTATAATTATTATCCTGCACGCTTAATTGAGATGAAGTTCTATTGAATGATTCTTAATATTGCCAGCGGCTTATGATATTCTCACCGTTTGGAAGCTCACTAGGCGTATAAAAATAGCCTCAACTCTTCTGGTTGATTTTGTGCTTAATTTTCCCAATGTAATTGGGAACTTCTTCCAAGTCAGGCTTATATACAAGCTGTGTATTTAGCGTTTACAGCTTGTCAACATTTCTCTAAAGTTAGGATGCAGGTAAAGACCAGAAAAGGGATAAGTTAATATATTTTATTATAGTATTAATATTTGATAATCAATCATTAGGCCAGGCGCCAGTATTTATACCTCTAGGGATACTACTGGCCAAATTTGAGCATAAAATTTCAACAGATATTTTACCACCTAAGTTTGGCCCTTGAACTGATATGACTGAAACCTATTCTTAGGTTTATTGGTGGCAAAGTACTCTCAAAATTGGGAGGATTTCAGGGACAAAATTTCTTATAAAAACATGCAATATTATCATAGTATCTTCTTAATTTGAGTTTTGTCATACTGCTGACGAAATACACCTTCTGGGAAATTCTTGCATTGATTAAAGTAGATAATGTACCCCTAATTAAGACGTTGGCAAACCTCTACCTTGATAGCATTAGGTACTCCCCTTTGGGAAGTCCATTAGCAAGTGCTATTGTGCTGATTATGAATATTGACATATGGTTTCTCCCTGAGGTGGAAAATTGATTACGTTTATAATTTATCTGATTGTACATGGGACTTTTAAACGTTAACTCTAGGTTGGTCCTGAATGATTTTTAGACTGAATGGTTGATAATGCTCCTAATAATTGGGACCAATTGTCAAGATTTGGTGCAGTGATACTTGGCCATAGTGTGCGAGCATATTTGGCCCAAGCTTTTTGATAAGTACTTGATAGAATTGATGTTGATATATTCAACCAAAGCCATGTAGTTGCAATATGCTTTGAGGTGAGAATTAGGTTATTAGCTCGAGCATTGGGAGGATAATTGGCCCAATTTAATGGTTGTTGAAGGGTTTTAGTCAACCATCAGAATCTGACACACTTCTCTCAACTATCCAC
Source organism: Massospora cicadina (assembly GCA_022478985.1). Classification (NCBI taxonomy): domain Eukaryota; kingdom Fungi; phylum Entomophthoromycota; class Entomophthoromycetes; order Entomophthorales; family Entomophthoraceae; genus Massospora; species Massospora cicadina. The sequence continues at coordinate 34,465 of JAKSZP010018737.1, read as the reverse complement.
CTTTAGGGGAGCTTGCTTCTACCCCTGAGCCTATTATTGTGGGGACTCTCATGAGGCAGAAGTGGTGGCGATACTGGCTTCAATGAAATCCAGGAGATTAGTCCAGTAATTGGTTGCATGGAAAGGCTACTCAGTCTATGAAAATAGTTGGGTATGTACAACTGGACTGTGAGAATTGCAAGTTATTAGTGGCTGAGTTCTATGTTTCACATCCTGAAGCCCCTTATCCACCAAAACAATCGCTGTCATTTTGGCCATCAAGCTCCTTACAAGGCACAAGAACTATGCCTTGGTTCATTTAACATGAGGAGGAATAATTCATGCTAAAAAATGAGAGTATATTATAAATATGGAGACTCAACCTCTTGGGTTGGACCGGCATAAAATACCTTATAGAAAGAATAAGGGACCTAATGTTCCCGTGGAGCCCTTGGCTCAACTAGGTGACTTGGGACATGTGGTTGATGAACTTTGGGTAACTACATTGGCCCCTAAGGGTCCCTCCACAGTATCCCCCATTGGCTGCTTCTTCCCTTGTTGAAAGGATAAAGGAGGATTACAGGGAGATAACTCAGGCCAGAAGTCACCAACAGCACCTCCACCCTACCTTGGCCTTTACTCCTCCAACCTCACTTCCTTGGAAAAAGAAAATTGACCTCAAAACTCAGGAAATGGTTCTAAATTAGGAAAACTGGTTCAGAACAAGAGATCTGAAATTCTGGGTCCAGGAATAACAATCCAAGTCAAGAATCCTTTCTCAAATTTTTTAGAAAACTTTTAAAAATTTGTCAAAATTGACCCTGGCGGAATTCAATTATGCAAGCCCTTTGATCTGAGAAAATCCGCTCAAGTTTTATCAGTGAGGGTCCCTCCCTGCCAGATCAGTAAATTACATTGCCAGAGCTTTTGCAATCTAGTGCGTAAGATGACTGATGATGCCCAAGCCCAGGCTGGGTACCCATGAGTACATCAGCTGACCCTGATTAGAGACACACCCATGAACCTATTTCCCCATTTTTTACATATAAGGCAACTGCCTCTGGAAGGGGCAGTTTTAGGTCCATTTTCCCCCTTATATTTGAATAAAGATATTACTTTACTCAATCCTACTCTGCAAGCTCCACCTCATTCATATATATTATCACTCAACCCAGCAAAGTACACAGCAATCTGCATTTTAGGGCTAATGGTTGTCATTTGAGACATCAAAGCCATTGATTTAGTAGCCCACCAAATGGTAATTGCATTGATCAAAGATTTTTCCACAGGTGCATGACGCCAACCTGCCACTTCCAAAAAGTTTTTTGATACTGCCAAACTCTTTGCAATGATCTGCTCCTCCTTTAGCACCCAGTGGACAAGCTACAAGTCCGCCTCCCCCTTCTTGAAATATTTGGAGAATTTGGACTAAATAACTCACTGATCTGATGGACGTTTGGCACAATCTAGACTGAATGAGAGATCTCCACTAATTGCAATTCTCCATTTTGGCGAGAAATGGGTGTTTTCACAACCTTTAGGTATTAACCAGGCACTGCACTATCTGGGACATCTTGCTGGGGACACCTCAGCAAAATAAGTTTAGAAAATTGATCCGCCGACCTAGCAACGCCCCTGACCCCTCACCCATTGCAAAACCCCTCAACAGGTGTAAGACAAAGCTAAGGCCTCCCAACAGCTGAATTAATTTCATTTGATTTGATTTGCAAATCTGATCAGCATTTCCAAAATTTTAAAAAATTTAAATGATTTCCAGAAAACTTATTATGATGAAATTTGACCAGAAAATCTGGAAGAAGAGCCCAAAGGTCACCATCTGCAAACCCAGGAGGATTGGTCATCCTCCTTGTCTCTACTACCCTTGGGAGATGCCCCAGCAAGACCTGCGGTTGCCCCATTTCAGCCAGTTGGGTTGCTATGTCTTTAGTATGTCCTTGAAATTTTATTCACCTCACAAGAATCATAGATATCCCTCCTATAAGTGATCAGAACTGCCATGCTCTTGGCATTATGGGCTTTCCACTGAGTTGTTACACACCAAGATTGGAAGCCCAGACCTACTTTAATCACAGGTTTCATATCATTTTCCTTGCGCATCAAATTGCTGCTTAAAAATTACTTTAAGACAATTGAGACTGCTTTCAATGTAAAAGAGGCGTTGATGGTTATCCCTAATGGTGTAATACATCCATCCCTGGCTAGCAACCTTTAGACCTATGTTATGCGGTACCTCCATAAAACAAACTAAACCATGGGAGATCCCTATGGTTATTATGGTTAAGTGGTCATATGGAAAACAATGTTGGAAAAAACAGTTTGCCAAGTCAAAAATGAGAGTCAGCATAGAGCATGAGGCTCCCTGTGCTGACCAACCTCTTTTGTTTAACCTCAAATTGCTAGCTCTTCAAGATATGTTGTGTGTTTTTTGCTCCAAGTGAAATCAATGGTCCTGAAAATAGTTGATAAAGTTTATTTTTCTCCCTATTTTTCTGTTTTATCTTCTGCTCATATCTGAACAATAGGTTTTTCTATATTTTTGATCCTCCAACTTGGTAATGATGTGATTCAAGTAGAAGTAAAAGTAAATAAAGCAAAAGTTTTAATTATTGCTGATAAAGGTTCACCCATCAATGTGAGTTTGTCTCAGCTTATAAAAAATTAAGGTTGCTCAGGATCTAATCACTCTCAGAAATATGGAAATGCTGGCCCTTTATAAAATCCACAGGAGCTTATACCTCTCCCTTTATGCAGTTTGAAAAATAGGTTTTTTAAGTCCCAGCTGTTGTGCTAATAATTTCTGTTTTTATCTTTTATCAAAAACAAAATCCAATTGATCTTTTGCAGTAACTAGTGTTAAGGTTAATTGCCTTTCTTTGATTGGGTTTCAAGTACTATAGTTTCTAGAGGATACCTCAAATGTAAGGGTAAACTTAAATGGCGTCCTTGTTTATTGGAATACCATGTTTCCATTCTTAGACTTAAATACCAAATATTGTGCCATAAAACCATTCTTCCTCCTCCCTTCATATACGCAGCTGAAAAAAAGCCTTTATATTCCACCAAACTGATCAACACTTCTCCTAAAGCTCAAGTTATAATTGATATGGGAATTCAAGTATAAGTGCCAGCAGAAAATGTATTAGAAGTATTAGTTATTCTAACCCATCTCTATTCAGAGGTTTTACTTGCCCTATAATTCTTGTTATGTGATATAGTGTTACTATCCTACATCTACTAGCTAATATTACACTTTAATCTTTATAATTAAATAGAAATAATACTATCACTAACGTGTGATCTACTCCTATAGATGATTTATTATCTGTCACTGGATGTGGAGTATTATATGATTTGGGTTGGATGAAACACCTATCTTTCTAAGGTCAAGGTCGAATATGGTGAAACACTTATTATTGAACAACAACGAGCAGCTGAGGCTCTCATAAAAGAATATGTGGACATATTTGAAAAAAGTTCCAGAGATTTTGTTTTAAAAATGTAAAACATTTATTGAAAATGGGAGATGCTCTCCCTATCTGAGCCTAACCCTACTGAAAATCTAAGGTCATATAGGCTCAAGTCTCTGTGGAATTAAAGAAATTGTTAGAAGCTCAGTTATTAACTAATTCAGAGCCCTTTGGCTTCGCCTTTACTTCTTGTATAGAAAAAAGGATGGGGACATAGGATGGTTATGGATTTCTGACATCTTAACACTATTACACAAGAACCCATATCCATTACCTCATATTAAAATTTTCTGAGATTATTATCCAGGTCACAGGCCTTTTAGGCCATAATCATATCAGCAAAATACTTGCAAACTAAATTTTCTCTGGAGAATCATCAAAAGGTTGTCTTAATTTTTAGAAAAGGGCTATATGATTTACTCATATGCCGCAGGGGCTTTGTAATACCCCTGCTACCTTTCAAAGGGCTATGGATGGTTTATTTGGCGATAAAAACCTTTCTTGTGTCCTCATTTATTTAGATGATGTAATTATATTTTCTCACACTTTTAATGAATATTTAAAGCTATGAAGGAAATATTAATCCAAATTTATTGCATTTCTCTTAAGCTAGAGCCATCTAAGTTGCATTTTTCAAAACAAAGATTGAACTCTTAGATGATAAAGTCAACTGAGAAGGAATATCTATAGTGTCTACTAAAATTTAAGATATTAAGGCCATTCCTATATCTACAAGTATACGTGATATCCAGGTGTTTTTAGGGATGATTGGTTATCACTGACAATTCATCCCCCACTTTGCTGAAATTGCAGAACCTTTCATATTTATCTTTTATATGAGAATTCCCTTTCTCTTAAGAAGTGTCTCAACAGCGAGCATTTAATCTTTTGCGCCAACCTTAATTATGGCTCTTAGTGTATCTAATCCTTATTTTACCAAACCTTTTCTATTATTTATAGATGTGAGTGATGTTCCTGTTGGAGCCATACTGGTGTAGCATGACTCTAAGCTAGTAGGTCACCCTATCACATAGTATAATAAAACTCTCACTAAAGTGGAAAACAATTACAATATAACTGAGAGAATGTCTCACGGTATTATTAGCTATAAATCAATTCCATCCATATCTCTATTGTAAGTGTTTACAATACATAATGAACATGCTCCCTTAAAATGGTTAAAAAATGGAAAACCTTGATGGGCGTTTACAAGGTGAGATTTAAAGGTTCAAAATATAATTTTTTAATTAAACATTGTGTTGGAGCTATTCATCAGAATAATGATGGACTTTCCTGGTTGCTAAAACTCACCTTGTTCCCTCTGAAGAGTATCATATTTCTGACCTAATTGGTAGGCCTAAACTTTATAAATTTGAATCTAAGAATAATATTGTCAAAATAAAAGTTTGACGTTGACACCCAAATCAAAGATGGTCTACTTTTAAAAAGGTTGGGAACCAAATGACTGTCTTTTATTTGGCTCTCTACTAGGACAGATACCATTAAGGAAGCTCATTAATACACTGGTCATGGTGTGTCAATTAAGACTTTTCAATGATCAAGGATCATTAATTTGGGATAATATTTTTGAGATTGTGATGGATTTATTAAATCTTGTCTTACATTTTCAAGAAACAATGTTTGAAAACCGATATATCAGCAAGAACTTTGGGACCTTTAGAACCATTTTCTACTATGAGTATTAATGTAATGAGTCCCTTTTTTATTGCTATGTATGGACATCATTACATTATACTTACTATTTATCATTTTTTATAGAGTATCGGAGCTGGTTCTAGTTTCAACTGTTACTGCAAAATCTATGACATTTTTCTATTTAAACAATTTATCACTAGACATAGAAGCATAAAAGTGTTATAATATGACAATATTATTAAATTTGTTTCTCATGTGATAACTAAGCTTACTAAAACTATGTGTACCTAAAAATTGTTTACATCCTCTCATAACCCTTTCACCAATGGTGCTAGCAAATGAGCTAATGGTACCCTTATGACCATACTTCAAAAAATGGCTTCTACTGATCCTAGTTGATGGAATCTATATTTACCTAGTGAGATGTTAGCCTACAGGCTAGTTACCATCAAATAATTAAATGTTATCTTTTTAAGGCTCTTTATGGTTGTGAGCCTACTTTGCCTTCAAGTGCACAGCTATCCTTAATATCAATAATTCTCAAACTAATGAAGTAGCTATGAGGAGATTAATGATGAGATAACATGGTTACAATCTCTAGCTTTGATCTCTCTTTCTACCACTACTTTAAAGGAAGGAACTCAGGCTAACGCCCACAAACATACCTTAACTGAGCATCAAGTAGGGGAGCTTGTTCTTTCTTAACATCATAGGCCTGTAGAACGAGTTTATAAACCTAATTCTTTATTGTATAGACCATATCATATATCATTGTGAGATTGAATATTTCATTTTGACTGTCAACTTTGGCACCATTATTAATCGAGTCCACAGTCAATTCCTTTATAAGTACATGCTTCTAGGAAAGTTTTTGAAGGGGCATTATGTAAAAATTTTAAGAAATACCCAAATCTATTTAATCATGGGAATTTATACTTCTTCATTATAGTACTCCTCTGATTGATGGTGTCAAACATCAGATGAGAATGCCAACTCCTACTGATAATAGTTTTATCAGATTTTATGATCAGAAATCAAATGGAGAAATGTGCATCGTTATCAGTCATCTAATAAAGCAGTTCTTTGAGTTTTAAAAGCCACAAGGGGCTCCTAATGCAGGTAACTATTGTGGGATGAAGGCCTAGGTACCGCCCCCACCACACTAGGGCTGTAAGAATCTAAGCACTTAAAAATGTGAGCCTGACCACAATTGGGAGTAGCTCACGCTACCCACTAAACTGAAATATGAACGCCCTGTTTAAGTACTGGGAAGCTCGTCTGCATCAGACAGGACAGGCGATATGCCTCTCATCCCCCTTGCAGGAAATAAGACCCAATGAACCCCAGGTTTAAGGCCCCTGAGGGGAGAGAAGCTGAAGCCTACCCCTTGTCACCAACATTTTAGTGGAGTTATGCACTCTGGCCCCATTTTTGTCCAGGAAGCCTTGAAGTCCTTTTAGATCAAACGCAACTTCTTTGCATGATCACCTTTGCCATCAGCCGGCTCATGCCAACCATACTGGTAGCTAGCCAAGCTTCAGGCCAACTAAGCAAACTGGAGAATTTATTATAGGCAGGTGCACCAAAGTGCAGCCAACCAAGATTGCCCCTCCCTTGTCCTGGGGTCCGCACCTGAACAACACCAATGTCAAGAGAGTATCTATAACTCTCCAGTTCCCCTCTTGGCGGTGCATGAAGCACTGGGCCAAAGCAAGGAAATTTTCTCATCAATGTTAATATAAAGATAGCCCAGCAGAGTGATCTGGAGCTAAGGAGGTATTGGGCGAGGGTGGTGAGCACAGTATAAGTAATAAGATAGTGAGCAAACAGCAGAACTTGGCTGTGCCCCAAAGGGCATTTCATGACCAAAGTTGGTAAAGTAGTTGATTGCATAAGTGACCTGGTTTAGGGGAACCTGGTAAGCCCAGCGGTGTACCTGAGGCTGTCATTGTTTTAAGTAGAATAAATTGACTAACACATCATGATACCTCCTCAAAGGGGTTCGCACATAGGTTTGCCCAAGTCAACATATAAAAAAAAGTGTAAAGAACTAAGGGATTTTTAGGGAAGTTGACCAACGAGAAACGTTAGTCTCAAAAGAAATTAATTAAACCAACTTGGGGAAATTATGGATTGTCAATAGTGGTAACAAGCCTTTGTGCACCAATAGGCGCATGCTTCCATCTGAAAGGATAGCATAATTTGAAACTGACCTCATTCAAGTGATTGAAGCTGTACCTGACCCAAGCCTATAATTTTATAAATATAATGGGTTTTAAACCCCCATTCACTGAATAACCGGATTGTGCCATCATTATTTACCATGTAGCTCGTCCGTTTTAATGACTGAGGTGAAAAAAAGGGGATGTGCATTTTTCACCTCACTTGTACCAACCTGGGCATAATGGGACTGTACCCAGCGTTGATCCAAGTTGTTCTTGAAATCAGAAAGGGCCTAAAGTTTAACCTTCTGGACCTCCTTCTGCCTAGCCTTGTCCTTGGTGTTGGTGCCTTCTATCAAGTCATGTATCCATGACATTACCATCTCCACATTTTTGGGCTCCACCCCCCTCCAGGGGCATTTGCAAAAAAATTTTATGGGCAGGGGCCAACTTCATGGCAGCAACAGCTTGCCTGGACTTTTCTCCTGCAGCTCAGGGAAACGCTCGCAAAATACTACAATTGCTCTTGGGCATGAGCAGAGTCACATGCTGGGACCCAACTGTTCTCTGATGCATCAAATCCCTTCCAGGATACAAGATACTCAAGCCTTCTTCTTACCCAACAAGAGGCAACAGTGTCCTCCACTTCCCACTCTGGCGCCCATCCAAAAGATAAGCCTTGTGAGTCTCTGTAGGGGGGCCCTTAAACAACGTGAGCTTGCTTTCAGGAAACACTGAAAAGATTTGAAACGATGTGGGGAGATCAAATAGTTTGAGGCGTGGCCAACTTTTTTGATAACGCAGTATGTCCCAATCCTCTTTGTCCTGGTTTTTTTGCATGGTTTCTTGATTGGGATGATTTTAGCACTCAGCATCACGAGATCTCCTCTCTTGTACGCTGGTCCAACTTGTCTCTTACCATCAGCGTTCTCCTTGTAAGTCTGCATGGCTGCATCTAAATTCGTGCTCACCCCCTGGTGTACCTTCTTAATTAATTCTGTAAAGTTCACCGCCGCTTCCACCTTTTATCCACAACTGGGCTCTATGATGAAGGCGGGATTGAAGCCATAGTTGCCAAAGTAGGGGGAGCAACCGATTGATGCATATTGTACATTGTTTTATCTAATTTGGGCCATGGGGAGATGGAAAACCCAGTATGAATGATCTTCAGCAGTGTAACACCACAAGAACCGTTCATGGCACTGCTTCACTCGTTCAGTCTGCCCATCTGATTAAGGATGATAGGCAGTTGAACGGCTGTGGCTAATCTAAAGAGCCTTAAACAACTTTTTCAAAAAACAGAGGTAAACTGGGGTCCCCAATTTTTAATTATTTCTTGAGGGACCCTGTGAAGCGTGAAAACATGAGTAACAAAAAGCTTAGCCATCTCAGCAGCAGTGACTGTGGTTCTGCAAGGGATAAAATGGGCAACTTAGTAAAATGGTTCACCACCACCATGATAGCATCGTAGCCATCAGATACAGGCAGTTCCACAATAAAATACACTAATAAGGAAGTCCAAGGCCCATCAGCCTTTTGAACTGGTACCAACAACCCGCTAGAGGTTGGCGATTTAGTTTCATTTGGTTTCAGACTAGGCACTCTTTACAATATCTGCCTACCTGAGCAGCTGTAACTCTTCCAATTGTAAGTGCGGCAAATTAGCTCTAACGTCTTCACCTTCCCAGGATGGCCAATGGTGATTCCGTCATGATGGTCCCAGATGATTTCAGGTAAAGTAGTCCAGCAGGAACCCATAGGCACTCCTAAAATCACACTATCTCATCCTTTACGTGATAGCCTCTGGTGATGTCCTCCTGATTCAATGCGCTCTTGGCAAGGACCATAGTATATTTGGCTGATAAAGGCTGAGAAAGGACTACTTTTATGAACATACCATATTCCTCCACATTTCCAGAGGGGCGAGAGCTGGCCTATTGGCCAAGAGAGAGGGAAGTTGAGACAAAATCTTACCCAGTGGAATCATAAAATGGGTATTATGCACCTCAACCTCCTTAGTATTGAGAGATAGTGCAGGGTTGTGGCTCAAAGCATCCGCCAAACCATTCTCCTTGTCATTAGTAAACTCATAAGAAAACGCAAATTGGGCAAGGGTCTCATACCAGTGGGTTTTCCGTGGGGTTAAGACATGAGGTGCGCAGTAGTACAGTAAGGCACAGTGATCTGTACATATGTGGGAGGGCTGGGATGAGCCATGGTAGTGATGACGCCAATAAGTCAACGCCCCAACCACTGCTAAAAGTTCTAATTCATAAACGGCGTAGTTTAACTCTGTTAGAGACATCTTTATATAAAAATATCCCACCAGATGCTCTAATCCATCTTCGCCTACTTGTAATAGGGCCGCTTCTATGGAGAAGTTGGAGGCATCTAAAGCAACAATGAACTCTTTTTTGAGGTCGACATGGTGAAGAACGAAAGAGGACAACAAAGTAAACTTTAATGCTTGAAAAACTTCCTTTAAAACGGGGACCACTGAAGTACTTTTGCCCTACTCGCCTTAACAAAGGCGCTGCAACTTCAGAAAGGTTCAGTGTGAACTTCTTAAGGAACGTGCACGTCCTTAAAAATCTCCTTAATCCTTAATTAAAGTAGGAGTGGGCCACTTAAGAATTGAATTCTCCTTGTCTAGAGTTATCATGTGCCCTTGGTCAAACATGAAGTTGCCCAGAAAGGTGACCTGAGACTTAAAGAATTCGCACTCACTAATTTTTAATGTGAGATCAGCTGCCATTAAACGCTCTACCGCCTGAAAAGGTGTACAGCATGGGACTCCTGATCAGGAGAAACACCAGGATGTCATTCATGTAGACAACCGCGCATACCCTCAGAAGTTCCCCCAAAGCCGCATCAATATGACATTGCAAAATAGCAGGGGCGTTCTTAAGCCCAAAGGGCATAACCCGAAATTAGAAGCTTCCTTTTCTGGTACAGAATGCGGTCAACCACTACTGGCCCTTCTTAATACAGATATGATTGAACGCTTTTAAACAATCCACCTTTGAGCAGACTCTCGCCTTCTCCACATAGCGTGCAAACTGAGAGTCCAGGGGGATGGGATGTAAATCTGGTACAATGACATTGTTAAAATTCCCATAATCTATGCATGAGAATAAGGTACCATCGTCCTTCTCTACAAAGAAAAGTGGGGAACATACAGGAGAGGTTCGCTGAAAAATAGAATCTCTGGCTAACTGCTCCTTAACCCACACATCTAAGGACGCTTCCTTCTGTATTATCAACGGGTAAATTGGAGAAGAGATACGCACCAAACCAACAGTGAGCTTAACTTGCAATCAAACTCTGAATGATCTGCTAGTACATTGGCTGAAGCCGTATCAAACGAAGATTCTAACCCCTCCAAACAGGAAGGTAGGGGAACTTCCACAGGGGTCTTCAACAACGGGGAAAGACTGAGAGTGTGCATATTAGGCCAGTGGGGCAAATCGACCTAAAAGTTAGCTTCAACCAAAGGAACAACCAAATCATGACCATTCTTCAAAGTTAAGTATAGGGTATTTTCTTTCAAGTTAGTCCTGACGTCAACTTTCGCCAGAACCTACACCCAAAATGAGGGTTACAAGAGGTTTTTGATATCTTGGAAGTGGGCATAAAAATGATAGGTGACAACTTTATAGTCCCTAACCCCATAATTTTCAGTGTGGGAATACCTTGGAAAGCCCCTCCTCTAACCATACCACCTGGCAAGTAACTCAGCTAAAAGTAGTTGTTTAGGTCTTGGTCAATAAAATTTTTTAGAGGCTCTGGTATCCACCAAGATAGTAGTGCTGTTTCCCTAAAAGGGATAAAAGGGTAGCAGATATAAAATAGCCCAAATGGTTATTATTTATATCAGGTAAATTCCAACACTTCACCAAACTCTTCTTCAGAGTTTAGCATACCCAAGGATACGTTTTTGCATCAAAGAATGGAGTGGGGTATTTGGCCACCTTTACTACTGAGGGCACATATCCCACCATATCTTCAGCAACTGCATAAACGTTTTTGTATTGTAATTGTAACTCCTTCTCCACCTCCAGGGTTCCGTAGATCATTGTGGTGTTCAAAAATGTGTTTTCTGGAAAATTTGATACACAGAAATTGGGTCCATATCTAAGCTATAAGAGAATAATTATGGTTTGGTTGTATATATGGCAACTTTGTTATAAAACACATTTTTGGTTGTGAATGACCCTATCCCCATTTTGGCAATGGGCTGTCTGATAATATCCAAGGCCATCACCTCCAGGCCCACCTTTGAGGATACCGCCTGCACCATCTGAACCAGACGCCAAGGAAACCCAAGTTTATTTGAATCAATTTTACTATTTTTGGTGGAAAGTCAGGGAATCATGACTCTCAGACCATGGAGCATCTGTATCCACAAGGTACGAGCAAGAAGAGTAGGTACTTTCCAGTCAGAGGTAGCAAGAGAAGAACGCTGAGATGCCTCACCTTTGGGAAAAAGAGCAAATCATGGTTAATCCTACCAAAGCCGTGGCCAAAAGCTGGTGAACATCGTTTGCACTTTGTGAAAGTCCCACATGGAAAAATTCGTGCCTGTAAAAAAGTGGTTGGCCGTCTAATGTCAAGAAAGTGTCTAAAACTTTCCAATTCCCTGATTGGAGGTGCATGAAGCACTGGGCAATAGCAAGAGAACTTTTTAGCGTCAGTGTTAATATAAAGATAGCCCAGAAGAGTGATCCGGAGCTAAGGAGACATTGGGCGAGGGTGTTGAGCACAGTAAAAGTAATAAAGATAGTGAGAAAACAGCAGAACTTGGCTGTACCCCAAAGAGCATTTAATGACAAAAGTTGTTACAGTAATTGAGTGCATTGGTGACCTGGTTTGGAGGGGATCTGGTAGGCCCAGAGGTGTACCTGAGGCTGTCATTGTTTTATATAATAAATTGGCTAACAAATCGTGAGACCTCCTTAAAGAGGTCTGCGCACAAGTTTGCCCAAGCCAACATATAAAAAAGTGTAAAATGACTAAAGAATTAGTTATGGAAGATGACCAATGAGAAACGTTGGTCTTGAGCGGACATAATAAACAACTCAGGGAATTATGGATTGGTAAAACTGGTACCAAGCTTTTTACCAATAGGCGCACGCTTCCATCCAAAAGGATAGCATACTTCAAAACTGACCTCACTAGAGTGATCAATTGAAGTTTTACCTGACCTGAGCTTGCAATTTCATAAATAAAATGGGTTTCAAACCCCTGTTAACCGAATAACTGGGTTGTGCCAGTGTCATTTACCATGTAGATTGTCCGTTTTAACGCCTGAGCTGAAACAAGGGGCCGGGCATTTTGCACCTCATTTGTACCAACCTGGGCATACTTGACCTGTACCCAGAGAGGTTCCAAGGTGTGCTTGAGATCAGGAAGGGCCTGAAGCTTAACATTATGGACCACCTGCTGCACAACCTTGCCCTTGGGGTTGGTGCCTACTATCAAGTCATGTAAACATGACACTCAGCTCGTAGGGAGGCCGTTTGACGGGCACCTTGCCCAACTTATAACCCCTTCCTGACCATATTTTCCACATGGGGAGTGGTAGACACCCACAAAAACAGGTTGGCCTAGTCATCACTACCCTCCTGAACTTCTTTCAGGCCACTACAGGACCTGACTAACGTGCCTCTTTAGGCTCTGGTGTTCACTACTCACCCATATTTCCACAGGCTTTCCCCAGTTGCGCCATGTGGAGGTCCAGCTTACCCTAAATATCTCACCATAAAGAAGTTCTTACTTCATTTGATGCACGTTGAATGTTAAAAAGTCGTACCAAATCTTCCCTTATAGTTATTTTTAAATCATTATAACAGACATCACTTATTCCAAAATACTTTTAATTTTGGCCAGATATGTGAGATATATTCAATTAATTTGGACAAAATTTTATATCCAAGAGATTGCTAGTACTGTCACGGATTCAGCTAATAAGAACTAGACTGGGCTCTTAGTCAGGGTGAACAAGCACCCAGTGGAGGGCCCAAAATGCCATAGGCATAGCAGTCTGAGCGACTAGTAGGAGTGGGGTTCTATTAGAGACATGAGAAAAGTAAAAGTTCAGTAACATACCAAAGGCCCCAAGGCAAACCAGATGGTTGCAATGGGGGCAACTGTGAGCCTTATGGGAGCAACACCCAAGGGTGGGAAAGGCTGGGATGATAATGACTCCTACAGGGTTCACAGTTGCTGGCCTTTTTGTTTAAGTAGGGGGGCTTGCCCACCAGCGAGGGGTGGCACAGTGGCCACCATATGGTTAGAAGTGAGAGAGGAGGTAGAGTGTGACCCATGAGAGGGGTAAGGACCAATATTCCCATGGATGGGGCGCTCTAGGTCCCACAGGTGGGCCGAGCCATTGGCAGCTGAGCCAGTTATGGATCTTAAGTCCACAAGTGGCGGGGTGGGGCGCTCAGGTGCTGCTCTATCTGGGGAGCAGTTTCAAGAAACTTGGCAATTAAACGGATTTGAGGGTTCCCACCAAACTAATGTGCGATAACAAATGATACAGTGGATTTGCCATTGGGGGTGAGATGGATTATTGCATTTATGATCAGTTGCCACATGGTGGGGTCAAGTGACTGGATGATCCAGTCAGCAAACATTAATACAAGAACTTGGGTGACGGCGCACTTCATTATATTGATTGGTGGAATTTTTAGAAAAATAGTAAGGCAGATGGAGGCCACAGCAAGCTAAACTGGAATTTGAATTTTTTAAAGCGTAAAGTGCAAAGATAAGAGAATGAATCAACAACTGCCCGCGGGCAGGGAAGTTGCCTTAAGTACTGGTTAAAATGCTTGAGGAAGGTATTGTGAGATTGAAAATTTGGTGTTTGGCAACGAGATTTGGTTGGCTGGCTCAGAGGGGGGTAGGGTGATGCTTCAGATTTTGGTAGAAGTCAAGAAAATATTTGCAAATTTTTTCCACATTCCTGGGGCCAAACCAAGTTGATACTACGAATCCAGGTCATGGTCATCCAAGTTGGCCTATTTTTATGATTTGGGTGTTCTGGATTCATCCCAGGAGGCAGGGCCCCTTGGATCAAATTTTTTGCAACTTGATCTGAACCCTCAATTAGACTATTCGTGTGATATGAACTTCCTGGGTCAGTTTCAGAGCATTGAGACGGATGGTCTGAGTTGTTTTGCACCTAGTTTAGGAGGCAAATCATACCCTGATATGACTTCTGGTGACAGCCAGTCCAGACTGGCTTCCCCAGACTGGAATTTGCAGGCCAGGCTCTGACGTTGGGAAATGCTGTTTCCCTAAAATTACAACATAGTTTGCCTGGGAGTGGGTGGTCCCAGGGGCCTGTCCATGCCCCCTGGTGTACACTATCGCCCTGAAGACTCCTTCTATCAGACTTACCAGGGTTGAGGAGGGGGAAGAGGTGGGAATGGGGTATCCCTGGGGGGAAGGGCAGTCATATAGCGCTCATCTATAACAGGGGCTAAGTCACTCAGCTGTGATAGAAAGTCCACTGGAGCCTTTGTGACCCCTTTTTGTCCGGAAGGGGTGTTGGTCCATATCCAGTTGCAGGGGCTGGTCCCCAGGACTTACAAGTACCATGAAACTAAAATCTTTTTAGCCTTCGAAGCACCTGATCTTTATTTTACTGAAGAAATTACAATGGTCACTTTCTACAAATTCTTCCATATCAAGAACAGTTCAAAATAGGCAATGTGATAACCTGTAAGAATTTAAATGGGCTGTTCCAGGATGATGCATAATGTAATTTTAATTTGAAGATATATGCCCACCTGATAAGCAACCATTTGGGTCTTTTGTTAAAACATCCATAGAGAATAATGATTAGTGACAATAAAACTGTCATATAAATATAACATAAATTTTTGATGGCAAACAACGCTACTTAAAACTCTTGCTCAGTCATGCTATAGTTCCATTAAGCCTTAAAATGGTTTTATAATAGTAAGATATTGGGTGGTCCACTTAATTGTCATCCAGTTAGGGCAAAATAGCCCCTTTGGCTACATTGCTTGCATCTGTAAAATTAATAAATGGCTATAAGCTTCAGGATGGATTAAAAATATGTGAACTGAGTAGAGCTTTTTATATAATAGGGAAAGGCCGCTCTTATACAATAGGTTACTCCAAGGGAACATTATTTAGTAAAATAAAAGAAAAACTTAATTAACTCTGTGAGATGAGGATGAATTTTTGATGATAACCAACCATCCCCTAAAAACCAGAATGTTGCAGAAATTAGTAGATTAGCACATTTTTAAATAGGTTTATATTAAATTTTAGAGGTAGGATTTCCTCACGCTTCACTAAATAAACTAAAAAACCATTTATTGTTAAAAGCTTGTACAATAAGAGTTTATAAACTAATGATCGTTTTAAAAGGAGTAGTTACTTCTATGGGATGTTGTATATGTCCACTAAAAGTTTCAAAGAAGTTTATGTTGCTATAATAACACTATAAAGTATTATCTTAGATCTCACAAGTGTTCATACATAGTCCATTGAAAATTTTCTGAGGAATTACATAACCTTTAGGGCATTCTAGTTGGTTCAAACAATCACTTATTAGATATTAAAGCAAATTTTTCACGATTTTCAGGTATAAGCTCTATATTACAGTGCCCACTAGCTAAATAAATATCAGAAAGGAACTAAGACCTGATTAGTAAGCATATGGAGTCATCAATATGAGGTAAAGGTAACTAACTTTTTTGGCAATGAAGTATAAGCATTAATAATCCTCTATATCATAATGTCCCCATCTTTATCTTTGAACAACAGAAGAGAAGATGACCACATGCTATTATAAAGCTCCCCAAGCCAACCTCTATTAGTTGTCTTACCTCTTTGGTAACCTGCAACTCTTTGATCTTTAACTTTTTAAGAGTGTAACTATTATGTGGCATCATCTCCCATTTAACTTGATGTGTTATACCACCATCTTCCTAAGTCATAAGGCTCTCTAATAACGTTGCAATATAACTCTAGTATTTTATTTAAGGATTTTAAATGAGTAAACGAGAGCATTTTCCTATTTGGAAGTCTATGGCAACGATTTTAAGGCTTTTCTCTAGTATAAAGTTTCTTAAAGTTCCACAAAAATTAGTGCTAAAAACGAGGTATAGGGATTAGTCATAAATAAGCTATGGGCTTTTTTATGATATCTAAAGAATGAGTCAAGTTAATAAAATAACGGAGAAGGTCTTACTAATGTGTGGGATCAATAGCCCTAAGACAAGTATATAGGTTTTTGATAAGATGATTTCTTCACCATAAACTTTTAGAACATGCCCCTTGGCTATAGTTTTTTGCGTGTCAATTATTATAACAAATCTTAGAGGAAGAGAGTATATCTAAGGACTTTTCTTTCCACTTGACAATACTATTGAGAAATCTAAAAACAGTCAATTTTCCACCCCCCGCCTCACTGCATCAATTTCCAAATTTGTCCTCAAACCACCACCTTCTGCCCCAGTGTGGGGCAGCGGTGCTTCTCTCACTAGCGTTTACCACCCATCAGGCAAACGCATGTGGAATGTCTCATCCAGTCTGCCAAATACATCTGGCCACTATGTAGCTCCAAGGGACTTAAAACTCCACCTCACAAGTCCACCCAATTCGCCCCCATCCCTTACCCCTACCTTAATTTACTATCCGCTTTTGCCTCCATGTCAAATACAGACATCTTTTCCTGTATGTCAACAAAGCGATAATCAATCTGTCAACTGCCACCTATGCACTGACAGGATTTATAGACTTCCACCCATAAAAAGGCTATTTTGATATAGGCTTCCCAACTGAAGAGGATGCAGCCGCTGCAGCAGCTACGCCCTTAATATACAAAAGAACCCCCATTACCACCACCTGAACACATCTCCCTGATGATACTAAACTTTTGGTGATCTTTGCAACCTCCCCTCATACCTTCCCCCTCAAACACTTTATGAGGAGTTGATGTTGGGGCTGTCCACTTATGACAAAAACCCCATCCTCCAATTCATTGTCCCAGGTGCTGAGCGCCTCACAGCACCTCAGGCATTGGTCACCATTACCCCCACCAGCTGAACATGGCCCAGAACATCCCACCGCATGCCTATATCCCATCCGCACCCAACCATTTTCTTGGGCTTTTATTGACAGTGATCACACAATTTTCCCCCTCTGACATTAGCTAGACCATACAAAAAACATGTTGATACAATTAAAACCCTGCAAACATGGCCAACTCCACCCATGAGGCCACACCAACAGCGTTTGAGTGGGGATCTTGGCTGCCCCACCCCCAGGTTGTGCGCTCAATGAATCAGCAGCAAAATCTAGCAACCCAAATCCAGACTAGCCAATTTACACCCACGGCAATTAATTGGGAGCAGGGTTAGATCCATATTTAATCCAAAAATCTTCCTGCCTTAAAACTTACCTAACCACAGCCATCTATCACAAAATCAATCCAAGTCAACCAAAGTCCCTGACTTATTGGATGAAGTGACTAAACCTTGTGACATTGTCCCACCACCAGGTGATCCAATTGATTTAGAACCTTGTATGAATTCAGAATTTGAAGCCCCAGCCCACCCAACCACTATGTCCCCAAACCCAATGCTACCCCTTTTAAAAATGACCACCAGCTTGCTGAGGCCACAGTGGCCTCACCCAAAAATCGCCCTCTTTGTGAAGCTGTGGCAAAATCTGTCACTGTATTTAAAAAAGGGCTTCTATTCCCCTTGTTCCCCCCAATTTTCATCCTATTGCAAAAGAGGAAATCAAACGCCTTTATGAAACTTCCATTACCGCTGTCAAACATGTAGCTGCAATAACAGATTTTTCACCATCCACATATGTCACCAGAGCCAACATTGCGAACTTAGTGCAACTTCCCAACGCCCACATCCAAGCTGAACACCATGTTGCCAAACTCATAGAGGCTTTCATCCAGGCCCAAATTGTTGATCCCAACAGCTATCTACTTCACCTTGACCCTCATCTTGTGGATGCCCCAACCCCCTTTCTATCAACATTGATCTGCTATATAATGAAGAACCTGATGATGATGATCCACCTAATCCCCCATCCCCTTATGCCATGGTAGGATAAGCAGCTCGCCGCTGTGTCACCTGGGAGGTTGTTTTCACGTTTCTTTTGTGTTTCCGCTGCTCTTTTAGAGCGGTCAGTTCATGTTTTTGGTTGGTTTAATCTTGGAGTTTTTTTTAATATTGTCTGTCCCCTGGTCGTCTTTCCTTCGTTTAATAAAAAAGTATCTCTTAGAGAATGCATGGTGGCTCCCCCTTTTGGGTTGGGCACCACTTGTGCAAAAAGACAGTATCTCTTAGAATAAATAGGCATTTTTAAAAAGGCGTCGACCAATTTTGAGGTAATTTTACCTTGGATACAACTACTTGAAACCCAAGATATAGTATCAAAATTTTCATGCTTTAATAAATAGCTTTTTAATAAAATCATTTTTTGACCTTTTCTCATCTGTTAGCAAGGTGTATCCAATATCTTAGCAGCCCAAGTCACTCATCTGAGAGTATAAGATCTCCTTAAATTGTCTCTGGTATGGGGCCCAATTAAAAAGTAATAGCAACTGTTTCTAGGGCAATTATAGGAGCTGAGAGCATTAAACCCAAAATTGATGGTCAACGCAGAATATGCCTTAACAGATTTAGTGTTTTGAAATACAACAATACCCCTTTTCTTTAAGTGATGTAGATCTTAAGAAATTTTTTTCTACTGCAATGTCAGGATTCATGAAGATAAACAAATAGAGATTCTTGGGACCATCTAGTACTAAAAAAACAAATAGAGATTCTTACACCTGAATCAAATAAAAATGAGCTAACTACCAAGCCCTCTCAATTTGAATCTGACATTAAAGGTGCACTTGAGAAAACATGATCAGGATTCATCACACGCGCAGGAACTGAGAGACGCCTTTTGGAATGGTCCCTCTGCTTCCCATGCCACAAAAAGGATGACTCTGACCAATGAAGCCATGTGGTTATTGCAACGGAAAACAATAAGGGTCTTAAGAACAGTTGATCCAGAGTGACTCAGAAGATAATAATTGTAGGAAACCTTGGAAGGTTTTTGGTGAAGCGTCCTAACTTTGTACAAGAAATTATGCTTCCATATAATTTAATAGGTGGTCTGTTTACCCTATCTTCTTTGTCTTTTTTTGAAAAAGCATAAATTTATTAGCTTTGAGCCTCATTAAACTATGACTTACAGTCTAGAAAACTTATAAACTGACATAAATGGTGCTTATTACAGTAGGCCCTCCAATCTTTACATTGAAAAATTATATTATAAGTAAAAAGTAATCTAAACTAAGAGAATCAATCCACTAAATGGTTGAGAAGTTGAAACCTATAGGCAATACATTTCATATGAAGTGGCACCTTTGAAGCCTTAAAGTTTGGCACTTTGGGCCACTTTTGAGTTTACTTTACCCTCAGTTGATCAAGCTCAGTATCAACTAACATGAAAAAACAATAAAATTAATCAGCAGTTTTAATTGGAATAGAATCTATGGGAGGTCATTCCAGTCTTTCCTGAGCCACATATATACTTTCCACAGTGTGGGACCTATATTCCTTGGCCCTATTGTCATCAGAAGAACTAAACCTAGTATCTGATGTTATATCTGAGGTTTTTGTTAATTTAATCATAAATCATATCCTAAAAATGATCTTTATCATCATCATGAATTAATTTAACAGATGAGACTCACCCAAACCCTGAAATACTGATTGATTTCTACAATGCAGTTTACTTGTTTGTTAGCAATAACATGGAGGCTCTTGTGGAAAATCACTGGTTGATTAATAAAGCTTGGAGACAGCTTTCTATGCTGGCTAATGGGATCTCTGGTTATCTTAGGAACAACTTTTCTGAAATATGCTCTCATAAAACCCTCATGGAGCCCACGCCATAACCAAATTGAGGCCCTTCTCCAGTTGCCACAACACCATTACCAAGCATTAAGCTCACACGATGGCACCCCCAGGAATGAGGGTCCTGAAGGTCCCAGAGGTCTGGAAGGGCCAGTAGGTCCATGTGGACCCTAAGGGCTATCCAGTTCTTTAAGTTTTTGTGTGCCAGTTAGGGCACCCAGTGCAGAAACTTCGCAGGATGAAACCTGGGGTACTTCCCCCACCACACTGGGGCTGCATGAATCTAAGCACTACAGATGTGGGCCTGACTATGGGTGGGGTAGCTCACATCACCCCACCCATCCAGTTCTTTGTTTCCAACTTCCAATGATCCAAACAAGTTTAGTTAAGACATCCTAGATGCACTGGCAGACCTGCGAGATCAGATAAAAATATAGCATAACAATTCAGAATCCGCCTGGATGGGGTACCACTTAATCCCAGAGTCTCTTTTGATGCCCTGTCAGATGAGATGGACAATTTCAGCACAAATGCTAAGCACACGACAACCATATATATCAACTTAAACAAACTTACCGAGATTAGTACCATCTCTAGTAAATGAGAAAGCCAGCTTTACTTTAACGTTCCATCATATAAGCTCTTAAATAATAAATAGACCTTATGGCCTCTGTCTTCTCTCTAAACCACCAATGTGGCGAAATAAAATGACTTTTAAGGATTTTGATGACTATTGGATCAACAGGATCTCAAGATTATATTGAAACTGATATTTATGAGCCTGCACCTGTATCTAACATCAATATTCTCTCTATCTCTTATGTATTTAGCTATAAACCTAGTTTTGGTTAAAATTTACTCTGGGGCAAGAGAGCATCAACTCATCGTTATACATATGAGAGTTTAACTGAGGAAGCCATGGACTATCAGAAAGTGAAGCATATTGACTCTTGTTTGATCAGCACGGCCCATGAAATTAAGACTTTTTATTAAAAGATTGCAAAGCCTGAAAGCAAGTATGTATCGCCATAGGTCAGAAGTTTAGTATTAATTAGACCTTGGTAAATCAAAATCAGGAATACGTGGGTATTCAACTGAATAAAGGAGAAAGTAACATGGTGTTCATGTGTTAAAACTATGATTAAGCACAGCCTTTATTTTACCTGAATAATTTAAGCTGAACAGTGCTATATACTGACACGATTCGCCTTGGGGTCTTAGCCTGGGGTACAACTACATATGATCAGGTGGAAGAGTAACTTCACCTGTAACTAAGAAATCAAAGAAGCTTTTTAATGAGATTCCAGTTTCTACTTTGGGTCCAAAAACCTCCGCTTCCACCTCTCCCCCAGCCAGACTCCTATTCATGTTATTTAGAACCAGAAGAATATGAAACCTCAATGCACTTATTTTAACAGATTCTACCATACTGCCATGAACTAGGAAGAGACTTGCTGAGGAGGCAGGAAAAAGGCAGTCAACATAAAAAACGAGGCGCTCCATGCTAACATTCATGTACATCATGAACCCTTAATGACAACTTCTGAGTCCAATGCCGTTATACCTAAGGTGGACAGTTTGTACTAGTTATTAATAAAAAACCTGATACTGCTTACTCTCCGTCTGATAAATCTCATATCTTTCTTTTGCCCCCTAATTTGGGAGCTTGGTAACAAGAGTTGCTGTTTGAGTTCATAAGGTTCATGTTCACACCTTTATAAAAAGTGGTTCCCCCACGAATGCAATTTTGTCAAGATTGATGTAATGCATCAATATAGATTTTGAATTACTCACTATATGGAGCATGGTACAGAGGTACCACAATATACTTGGTTCTTTGAGGCCTAATCTCTCTACCTATTCATTTTATCCAGTTGTCACTGAAGACCTCAGCAATTACCCTAGATAGCCCCATTTATGACCTCATCCTTGAAACTCAGTCTCTCAACAGATATGCCTGATTCACTATGACAATGGGACCTTATCCCTATTAGGACCTGAGGTCCCACTGACATTTGAGACTTCTCAAGATGTAAAGTTGGAGGTCAAAACTTGGGCCTATCTCTTAGAGAATGAAAGCTAGAGTAGTAGGATCAAATACCATGTGAGAGGCTCTCAGGTGCGGATATTTCCTCCTGCGGTATATGGACAAGAGTTCATGTGTACTAATACCAAGATCAACTACTATACTGCTAAACTCCCAGGTCAAAATCTGACACTAGGGTACATGTCAATACCCCACTAATACATCTACTAGAAAGATACGAGTCATGGATAATTTATCCAATAAAAAAATCCTGATTTTTGGGATATTAGATCAACTTTCTCTAAAACAATCTTGGTTTGCTGTAAAACCTAACCAATAGATTTAGGACAGAAAATCCCAATACTATAGCCACTTACATTTGCTTTCTACCCATAGGAATATTTAGTGATGCGCATATTTTAGGGAGTTTATGGGACTTTGAGCTGGAATATCCTCCTCCAGTAGCATTGATAGATTATAGTTTGCGCAAGCTAACCAGTGAACAATGGAATTGCGTTTAAAAGTTTCCAAAAGATTACAGTGATCTTTTCTTGATATCCACCTATGACTTCAGAAAAAATTAATAGCGTCATACATCATTAAGAGACTAGAAACTAAACCTATCCAATCCTATCATTATATATGAAGAGCAAGGTCAAAGAAGCTCAGATGGCTTTTTAGCTCAAGCAGTTATTGAGCTGGATTGCATATTGTCTTCAAATAGCCCTTGAGCCTCCCTTCCCTTAGTAGTTCTAAAGAAAGATGGTAGCCACAGGGTGGTGAAGTATCATCAAAGGTTAAATCTAGTACTAAGAATGATAGCTACCCTTGGTGTCATGAAAACGGCAGCTGAAGTTTAGACTGACCTTCCAGTTGGGATGTGTGAGCACCCAAAAAGCAAGCCAAAATGCCAGAGGCATTGCTGCATGTACAACGTTGTATGGAGCTTCAATTTGGGAAATAATAACTCGTTGGTGAAGGGCAATTGTGGACAGCAACCCAAAAATGAACCAAATGGAGACATCCCCAGACCCTGAGGTCTTGCTGCAGGTGATTGTAACACTGGGATAGTTTCTACAAGGTTGTCAGTATGTGGGTTCAATACAACTAGGGAGACAAGGGGGCGGATCCTTGCTTGGAAATGGTGATGTAAGGCCACAAGATCCCAGTATACTGATGGCGGATATTTAAAATAAGGGGTTAAAAGCCAGAAGTGTCTGGCTCACTGAATTCAATTGACAAGGGTGGGTGCTATAGTAATCATCAATACTGGTAAAGCCCATCCAGTATAGGGACTGAAAGGCCACCAGAGTAAAACCATTATGAATATGGCCAGAAGGATATCAATAAAGTAAAAATTAATAGCTTTTGTGGCAGGAATTTATTTGAAAGCATAAATAAAAATTGACCAACAACTTTCTCAGTGTGATGAAACTGATTAAATAGTGGTTGATTAATGTGGGAACAAGCAGGGATTGGGTACTTCAAGTTTGACCTAACTGGTGATTTTTTGGAAAAAGGGTCAGATAATCTCAATGGGAACTGACTTTGAAGGATTCAGTGGTAGACTGAGTTGCTGTCAGTTTGACCTCAAATGCCTGAGCCAAGGCTCAACTGTATTTATTTCAGTTGGCATGATGGCATCTAACCCAATGAGCAACGGGAATTCCATAGGGACAGCCCATGTAGGGGTGGTCCCAATTGGTTGGAAATGGGTTCAGGATGCCTAACCCACCCGTGCCTGGTTGCTGGGCCATTTGTTCAGTCAAAAGAGTTATGGTGGCCGCAACTCCCATTTTGCCAGATAGATGTTTCAAACTGTCATTGATGGTTTCTGATGATATTATCAGCACATCAGGGATCATCCCTGAAATTTTTGAGAGGGGTTAGCATCAACGATTGCACTACTGGCTGAATAAAATATTGGCAACTCTGGCCAATAATTCAATCTTTGCCCCTTTTGACTATGCATTTCCAATCATTGGACTTGATTATCATTGGTTTCAGACCAATCAACTTTGATTCAGTGATCTCAGCACAAATTTTTTTAATATGGCAGATGAGTTCAGCTGAGGTGAGTGTGGGTACTGGGAAAGGAATCCTAAGAGGGAGAGCTAAAGCCCAGCACTTGTCTACCACGTGGGCAAGATCACCCTGGGTGACAAGAGGTACAACAACCTATTCAGACCCTTTTTATTTGAAAACTGGAAGATCACCCAATCCACACACAGGGGACACTCCCCTGGACTTACACTCTGCCTCTGATCAATAATTCCCTACTTGCTTTCAAGTTTCTAATATTTTTCTGCAATTCATTTCACCAGCAAATAAAGGCAAAAGAGCTGGCAGCAAGATTAAGACCAAAGTGCGTGCTCATAGATAACAAAGGACTATCTGAACCAACCAGGATGCATCAGGGACTCTGTAATGTGCCCACCACGTTTCAATGCACCATGGATGGGATTTTAATGAAAAGAATTCGATTGTGTTCTAGTTTACCTCAATGACAGCGCTGTGCTTTCAAGAACCTTTATCAGTCATTTGAAGTACCTCTGGGAAGTCCTCTATTGTCTCCTAAATTCGCCTTTATCAAGCTCAAATTTTTTAAAGCAATCTTTATAGATCTTAGATGTATTTTTCAGTCGTAAAGACTCAAAGCATTTAATCTAAACCATCTCTGATAAAGTTGCAGCCATTGAGATGATATCATTCATCAGAGCCTCAGGCATATTTAATTATTCCTAGGTATGGTGGGTTTTATCACCAATATTTTATAATTCGCTAACCTAGATAAACCCCTCATCTCTTGCAGAAAAATGCCTCCTTCCAATGGCGACCTGAGCAGGAACAGGCCTTTAAGATGTGGAGAACCGCCCTTTTAATTAAGCTCATCCTAGTTCACCCACAGTTTGCTTGGCCCTTCCTATTGTTCATTAATGCCAGCGATATGGCAGTCAGGACTATCCTGGCGCAACACAATGATAACCAAGTTGACCACTTATTGATTTACTACAGCAAGGCTCTGAGTAGTGCCAAAGGAAACTACAGTGTCACCAAATGTGAATTTCTAGCTTTTTAATTGGAAATATACAATTCCAGCTGTACCTATATGAAATAAACTTTAAAGTTATCACTGACCATGCCTTGATATGGTGGTTACAGCAAATGAAGAACCCAGACGGGGATTAGCAAGATAAGCATAAAAAATGAAGAACTTTGGTTTTTACATTAATTATTACTTGGGGCAATTCTTAAAATGCTGATGGGCTCTTGAAGATGCTGGTGCTTGCCACCTTAACGCCTGATGAGGACTAACTTTATAACTAAATTGGCAGGCCTGAAGATTTGGGGCTAGAGACCACTGAGATTCAAGATGAGTTACAAAATATGACCAATGACACCCAAATTAAAGAAGGAATGCTATATAAAAAGCTATAAGATCAGTGACCCCCTTGCATATGAACTTCTTCCCATACTAATGTCATCCTTTAAAGACACTAAACTGTGGGTCATGAGAGGTGAAGAAGACTCACATAGGGTTGAGAAAACACTGCTATTAAAATTAGATGGTTGAAACCATACAAGAGGACCTAGAGGATTGAATAACTTGCCATACACAAGATTGACAGCCCCAGTATTAACATCAAGTGGTGGCTCCTTTAAGTCTCTTAATGTTGTCAATATAAATGTAGCGAACCCCTTGCCACCAGCATACATGGGCGCAAGTATATCCTATTAGCCGCGGATTACTTAATCAAAAAAGCAAAACCTATTTCAATTACAGCTTTTTTGCTGATAAGACTCCAGCCTTATTTCATTTGATTTATTTTCACTCATCATGGAAGGCCAAAAACTTCACTTTCAGTAAATGGTCTTAGCTTCACATCACAGGTAGTCCAAAATTAATTTGGCTATTTTGACTAATCAAATTATTACATCCCCATTTAACCCATATCCCAATGTGGCGATAGAAAGTGATAAAGGGACTTAAGTTTATGCCTACAGAAAATATGAAAATCTGGTCCTATGCGCTAAAACCATTATCTGCCTGGAGCCCTATTAGATTATTGGATAAGTTACCATTATATTATCAAGATGTCCCCTTTTGATGCCCTATATGGACATAATCCTCAGCTGCCAAGTAGTGTGAACCCTTGTCAGATTCCTCAATACTAAGAACTCTGAACTAATTAAGAATCCCTAGCAGATGAATTTTCTGACTTTAAAGCTTTACTACTCAGAAATTCATCTCAACGGCCACCAAGGAGACATCTCACGCTAATGCTAACTGACCTTCCCTGCCAACTTTCCAAATAGGCTTTCTTGGACTATTCTTACATCATTGTACCAGGGGGCCATCATAACATTGACATCCTCTGGTCAAGGACCTATCCTGTCATACATAAGGTATATTCTGTTTACTTAATTGCTGATGTTACCCAAAGGACAATGGTCAATCAAGTTCATGGCCAATCTATAAACATATGCTCCTCTCTGACAGGATCTTGAGGGGACGTTGTCAAAATTTTAAACTCTAGACAAATCAAGATCCTTGATCCTGAGTACAACATTGATGAGCCATCTATTAGACCTTTTGATCAGAATTTGTAGTAAAGGTGAAATTAAAAATCTAATCAGGAATTATTGCACGCACAGGAACCAATGGAGGCGCCTTCTAGATTGGTCCCTATATTTCCTGCACAACCAAAAAATAGTTTTTGATCAATGCAGTCACTAGGTTATCACCAATGGAGAGCAATGAGGGTTCAACTAAAAAGGTATACTGGATTGATTAGGAAGAGCTTGATCATAGGGAACCACAGAGGTCTGATTGACGAGGTGATTAACTCGCCCTATAAATATTAAGTCATTCTAATTTTAATAAAGTTGTCTCTTTACCCCATCTTCTTCATCTTCATCAAAAGATCTACTTATTTTATATATTCAAGCCCCATTAGAACCTCAGCTTACAGTATAGAGAACTGATAAAGACAACAAACCTGTTAAAAAAAATTACATTTACATTGCCCTGAGTATTCAATATTAATATGGCCTTATATATATATTTTATAATTAAAGGTTTTTTCACATAGTCCTTCAAACTTAATTAGAAGTCACTATTCGCTTGATTCAATTAGTTAGGAAGATTGACATTCACACTTCTTCAGAAACTTATCCAACATAAGTCAATTGGTATGGAGCTCTTTAGTTGCTTGAAAATGAGGAAGTGCTCTTAAAGAGGTGGCAGAGGCCAATAAAAAATAACCAGAGTTCGTGACATTAGGTGATGGAGGCTGACATGAGTGTCAACAATGAAAGCCATTTACTCTAAACTGTGTAAGACCTGAGACTCAGACCCTTTACCTGTGACATGATCAGCACCCTACAGACGCAAGAGGAACCCCAGTTCCCCAGTTACCCCCTAACTCAGATGAGGACTTGGCATCTGATGGATGAGCATTTGGTAACTGCCTTGCTCCCCAAAACTCCATCTCTGCACTCTTTGTACATCTTTCATGTTAGAAATTATAGAAGGGTTGCAGGGAGGTGTCCAGTCCAGAGGCCACCCAAGATGCTATAAGGGTCATCTCACCCAAACCCCAGTTACAATATATTCCAGTAATTTCTAAAATTCTCCACAAACAATTTAGAGATAAAAGATTCTAATGAGCCAAAATTTGGACTTGACTAATAGTAGATTGCATAAAGACATCCCAGACCATCTAATCCACTCGCAAGGTTCCTTCAACTTATCTTAAAGTCAAAAGAAACTTCATGCGAAATTATTTCTACCAATATGAAATGCTCATTGATCCGTTGATTTCTGAACTCATATATCTAACAGTTTCAAACAGGACGAACAAAAATTATGTGAAAAACTATCCCAATTAATCTAATCACTTTCCCAATCTTCTCCAGAATCTAAAACTAATAAAAAGGTTTATATATTTTTATATAAGTTTTCATCATTCTGTATCACTCAGATTAGCCCAACCAAAAAGACCATGCTTTATGGGACTCAGGCACAAGTTAGTGCTCTATGTGTCATGGTTAAATAACTTGATAGTAGGCACCAACCCCAAGGATAAGGCTGGGTGGAAGGAGGGCCAGAAGCTGAAACTTCAGGCCCTATCTGACCTCAAGCACCCTTTAGACCAACGCAGGGTACAAGCCAAATATGCCAAGGTTGGTACTAGTGAGGTGTTGAATGCCTAGCCCCTTGCATTGGTTCAGGCGTTAAAAGTACGAGGTATACAATTAATGAAGATGGGTCAATTTAATGAAAGAGGAACGGGGGTTCAAAACCTGTTCCATTTATGAAATTATGCATTTGGGTAGGGTACAACCTCAATCAATTACCCAAGTGAAGTAAGTTTAAGCATATTATACCAATTTAAATGGAAGTGTTTATCTTTTGGTGAATTGGTGCTTGGGACTGCTTTGGCAGACCCAGAATTATCCTGACAATGTTTAAATTTGTTTTTCGTGACCAACATTCCTTTTTGGTCGACTTTCCACAATAAACTTTCCCATTTTCCCGTTTTTATTTATGTTACTTCAGACAATCCTGTGCGCGGACCTCTTCAAGGAGGTCTCATGTCATGTTAACCATTCCATTACAATTATGATTAGGTTATCCCCAGTGCACCGTTGGTTTACCCAGGTTCCTCCACCCTAGGACGCTTACCCCTTCTCCCTCTGTGCTCCAGGTCATTTTTGATTGATTATTTACCCTACAGATCGCACTCCTCTGCTTAGGTTATTATTACTCCAGCACCCTCTGCTGGGCTCTAGTAACGTTTATTTGGGTGATTTTTTCCCTAGCGTTGGACCTGTGCACTGTGCACTACCATGCTGGGAACGGGAGAGTTATAGACACTCTCCTTACACTATGCCCCTCCCCAATTCTCCCACCCTCATATATAGGCAACAGGTCCTTTCAGGGTTGTTTCCAGTTCATTCTCCTATTTACAACGTTCTTTTTATAGAACAGATTCTTTACCAGTTTTTTGTCCATAGACTCCACCTGTTAGACCAGATCTTGACCTTTTGAGATAATCTGGAAAATCATGCTGCCATTCATATAGTATTTAAATGATTATTATGTGGGCACTTTCAATCCATTTATCTGGTGACCCTACCACAACATGTATGTGTTAAAAGAACTTTTGTCCCTTAATATTACCCTCAAAATTGCCGTAAACACTGCGCACCCCATTAACTTGAATGCACTTCACCAATTTTCCACCAATCTGGTGTGATATGGCATCATCGGTTTACTATTATATTGGCTCCAAACTACCTCTCCCAAAAAAGAGTGTTAAAGCCCTAATCTGCTTGAGCCAACACATATTCAGGCTACCTAAAGCTTCCTCTTCAAACGGCCCATACCTCTGACCGCATTGTGATTCAAATCAATGCACTGCCTTGCTGCTGACTCTAGACACCAGTTAAAGCCAAGCTGGTAACCACAAACCAGCCCTCGAGCCCAGTGCAAGAACTAATCAGAATAATTCAAATATAAATAGGAATTAGTTACCTAAAATATTAAATTCACCTATTTGAATGAGTCTGACATTTTTTGTAGCCCAAATACAACCCAATATTACCATTATTCTTTAAGAAACGGTACACATCCATAAGGCTGGAGGATTATTAGTCCTCTCTGCCTCTCCCTCCCCTAGGGGCTGCTCCTGCAAGACCCGCAGTTACTCTAATTGCAGCCATCTGGCTTGTTATGGTGCCCTTTGGTACGTTTTTAAACTATTAAGTCCTCATGTAAACCTTATAACGTCCCTCTTCAGAGCCGTTAAGACAACTGTTCCCCCAGTAATTTGGGCCCTCCACTGAATATGAAACATCCAGATTGGAATACCAGTCTTCTTTTTATCATTCGCTCTCATGACATAATGGGCCAGAGCTTAACTTTGGTGCTCTCCGTCCTCCTCTATGGAACTAGCAAGGTGGTGATTACCTATTTTCCAGAAAATACACTCAATTGACCTTATCTTCCCTACTAATCCCTAGTCTCACTTATACAGGCCTGAAAACAGGTTCTAACGGCATGCATAAAAGAACCACAGATTCTAATAGCAGATGAAACCTCTAATATGAACCTAATGGTTTTGGGGTCCCTCCTGCTCTATCCGCTGAAGTAGCTAACCAAGTCTTGGATGCTCTGGCTGAAACTCAGGTGCAATTTGCTGCATGGAGTTTTAAAACGCCTGTTTTACTAATGTACAGCGGATTGTGGCTTTCATTGATGCTCATGAAGGAGATGTTTGCCTCTGAGTGCACGGGGGTGCTGCACTATACAACCAAAATGGAAAATACTAAACTCTTGCTAGATTTGGTCTCCTCATCAGTATAGCTCTAAAGTCCAGAGACGCACGCCTTTTCCGCCTCTTCACCTTGGGCCATAAAGTCTCAGATCCGTCTTCTCTCATTGAGGATTTTTTTCTCTGGCCCCCTTGGTGGCAGTACCTTCTGAAATTCAAATTACTTTCAAAACTGCTATGGACTCAACCTCTGAGCGCTACTCTTAATGGGATCCACTTACTGCATCTGTAGAGGACGTTTTCTCTCTACACGCTCAATTGGGGCTAAGTCTTTTCAAAAACCCACACAAGAAGTGGTTTTTCTCTCACGCTTCTAGAATCTATCATCCTCCAGGATATTCCATCCACACTGAAAGCCTCCATACCTCTCCCTCTGGGGGTAAGGGCCTTAACGCTTGTATGGGGTCACGGTATTTTTATAGATGTTACATTCCAGTACTAATCCCCACTCATACCCCACTGACACGTTGGACCCTGGCCCCTTCTCTCCCCCTAATGGGTCAAATTAGGTTATTGCCCTGAATCCCAAGAGCCTTACTTTGTCCTTGGGCCAAGAAGATATAGCAGGTATTCCATTATTGGGAAATCATCTCGACACACTGGCTACTAAGAGCCCACTTATTATCCTGGCCCCTGCTCCTAATCCTGCTGCTCTCTCACTATCAACACCTAATAAAGAAGATAAGGCCTATTCGGTTCTTCCAACAACTTTCACATTGGACCACATGCTGTTACCTTGCAAGCTCTTCTAGGTACAGAAGCAGCTGGACACAAGGATCTAAGAGCTGCTCATTCCTTAAAGTTGGACGAAGTCGTGGACCCTGATATTGAGCTCATTTTCCGCTCTCATGAAATGATGAACTGTATGGCATCTGGTCCAATTCTTTGTCCATATCTTTTTCTGCTTTGATCATTTCTCTTCATTAAATTACTTAAAATACCCAATAAATACTAGTGTGGACTGGTGGCGTTGTCAGCATGTGAACATAAAAATAGTTTATAGCTTTCTATTTTTGACAATATCAGGCTCATTGATGGATTCCCTTTAATTGGAACCCTTTCAACTAAGACCACTCTGAGTTTTATCTCACCTTCCCTAAATCCCTCCATGGATTTGCCACCAGACTTACTTCACTTCCTCACCCCTTAAATATATCTTTAACATGAGCCTAGCTACCAGACTTCCACATACTCAGAATGTGACTTTTCATTTCACTTGTATGTGAAACTCGTAAAGATAAACTCCTCCTATACCTTTACATCAAGGAGGAAAAAGCTTTGGAAATATGGCTTGATGAAATGTTATAAAAGGATTTGTTGTACAAAAAAGTCTTCTTCCATCACTTCCCCCACAAAATTTGTCCATAAGAAAGATAGTTCCATGTGGCCCTATGCAAGATATGTGCAACTGAACAATGGAACGTTTCTTTAAAACTGTCCCTTGCTCCTGTACAGTCCATTGCTCAAGATTTTGCAAGTCTCAGGTGTAAAATAAGTTTGGCCTGGTCAACGCCTTCAATAAAGTAAGGTTCAAAAAATGGAAGGAGTGACTCACAGCCATCTATACAAAAGTAAGAGGGATTTTAGAATTTATAATGATGCCCTTTAAGTTTAAGAAAACACTGGCAACCTTTCAGCGTCTCATTGATGATTTCATAGGAGAGCTCCAGTTCTCTTGAGCCATCACTTTTATTTATAGTATACAAATTAATCCTTTCACCATGAGCAACAAGAGAAGGATATGGAAGCGTTGATGGCTGCCATCTACTGGGTTTGGCTCTTATTGAAGCCCTCCAAGTAAAAATTTTTCTGGGAGGAGATGAACTTCTTGGAAAACCTAGCCTTTGAGTATGAATATGCAGTTGTTCCCTAAAAACTGGAGGCTATCCAGTCTTGAACTACTCCAACACTCTAAAAGCAACTCAGGAACTTCCTTGGCATGGTGAATTTTTTCAGCTTTTTCCATGCCCTCGCTCAGTTAGTGGATCTCATCCACCCATTAAATGGAAAGAGCTCTCCCTTAGATGGACAGACGTTTGCCAACAGTCCTTGAGGCCATTAAGGAAGCTCTCCTATCATCCAGTCCTTTGCAACGTGGATTCATCCAAGCCATTCATTATGGCCTTTGATGCTTCTTTGGTTACTGTGGTGTAGTTCTGCTGCAAGAGCTTGAAGGGGTTGAACACCCTGTCATCTACTTCTCATGCAAGCTAACATCCACAGAGCAGGCGTGGGCCATATTCATTTTATAGATGGTGGTAATATAAAACGTTTACCCACTGGAAATATATCCTCCAGGTAGCACAACATGAGATTACTGTTTTTTTAAATATCACAAGTCCCTATTGATTAAAAGAGGCCCTAAAAACTAGCTCATTGGCAAGCTCACAACTACCAAAGCCTCTGCAACTTCTGTTTCAAGTATGAGCTCATTAAAGCGCCCCTGAACGTTTTATCTAAAATGATGAGCCGCAACCCATCCTTGATACCATTACAAAGGGCCTCTTAGAGCTCACAGCCATTATTCCACCAAATACTCTTCATATTACCTCTTACAATATCCTTTGTTGACCAACTTCAGATGTACCCATTATTTCTCTTGTCTTGGCTACTCAATTGTGCTATCACTAGGGAATATAACTGCATGAGGACTGTCAAGAAATTGTGAAAGGGATCATCCAACCAACATGGCGGGGTCCAGGATCTCTGAAGTAAACATTGGTATGAACCTTGTGGTTAGACCCTAAAACTGGCTCTTACAAATAAGCTATCCAACAATAAGATATTTAAAGTAATTGAATTATAACTTTTTTATTTAAGAAAACACATTATAATTATTAGAGGATAACTAAGATTAAAAAATAATATATAATTTAGGCCAGAGGTAAGTGAGCATGATGATCCAATGTAATTTCATGAAATAGCTTAAACAATTTTATTTTATTTTAAGATAATAATTTACCTTATTATGAGAGAGTTTTTACTGCACACTGCATAATAACATAGTTTAAAGGAATATATAGGTATTGATATAAAATAGAATTAACCAAGGTTGAGGCTTCACCCATGTTTTGGAATTTCCAAAAAAACCCACAAGCTTTAACTTGGAGTGATAATTTCTTTGCTTACTGAATAAAAAACCAGCACTAACTTATGCCTTGGGTAACGGGAAAACCAGTGGCGGTTAGGGGAATGGAGCAGTGAGATTTCCAGTGAGTTACCTGTGCTAAGGGAAGAATATATTCAGGAGGTCAATTTTGATAGTTAGTTTTCTTTATGAAATTAAATGAAATCAGCAGGCTGAAATCAACACTGAAAAGATATAAAAGGGCTTGGGAAAGCTTTCTCATTAGTAGTGGATCATTGAGCGAGATTTCAGCTTGAGATATGGTAATATGAAAAGGGCGCACACCAGATGCATCAAGCAATTTGGTATTGGTGATGAAGGCTTTTAGGGTGAAAAAGGCCATTAAACCAAGCCAAGAACTGGTAATTGATGTGACTGAGCATTTGGGCCTCAGTATACCATAACCTGAAAAGCTGAATAATTATTGCCATTGGAACGCATGCCCTTGTAATAAGATTAGTTGTGGAAACAAGGTAGTAAAACATAGAAAGTTGGGACAGGTCTGAGCAAGCACTTAGTTAAATTAAGATCTGCCACAGCCAATGGAGATTGTTAGTGGGAGACTATCATGCCTGTCAGAGTGGCGTCTTGTTCATTTTAGAGAAATCTATAATAAAAATTAAGTTTGCATGGTTCAAAAAGAAAAAGGCATTGATACCCACCATATAATCATCTTTTTGAGAGATTTCCACACTTGAATCCCATAGAGCATGGTGGCAGAAAGCCATTAAGAACAGCTTTAAACAAAGATTTAGATGTCACGGATGC